>MJUU01047867.1:45030-68915 GCA_002080025.1 Modiolus philippinarum | reverse complement strand
CAACATCAATATCTATTTGGAAACCAAATTTCATTGAAATTGGACAATGTTGAATTTTCCCGCCTTTTTGGCGGCCATTTTGAAAATGGCGTTCAACGATTCAACATCAGTTTTTGAAGTCGCAACATCAATATCTATTTGGAAACCAAATTTCATTGAAATCAGACAATGTTGAATTTTCCCGCCTTTTTTGGCGGCCATTTCGAAAATGACATTAAACGAACAATTTTTAACATCAGTTTTGAAATTCCGACATCAATACCTATTTCGAAACCAAATTTCATTGAAATCGGATAACGTTGATTTCTCCCGCCTTTCTTGGCGGCCATTTTGAAAATGGCGGTCAACAAACAATTTTCAACACTGGTTTTGAAGTCGCAACATCAATATCTATTTGGAGACCAAATCTTATTGAAATTGAACAATGTTGAATTTTCCCGCCTTTTTTGGCGACCATTTTGAAAATGGCGGTCAACGATCGATTTTCAACACCACGTTTGAAGTCACCACAGCACGGAAAACATTTTATCAATTTACACTTAACCTTCATCTTCTATATTTTTGAAAATAAAAGACGAAAAATATGAAAATTTTGAAAATTCTGTGAAAAAAGGGCAATAACTCCTACAAGGTTTTTTTGATTTTCTCCAAAATTTCAGGGTGGGTAGATCTTTTGCAATTTAAAGTTGACCTCTATCTGCTACAGTTTCCTTGATAAAAAATAAAAAAATATTAAAATTTTGAAAAATTTCCGGAAAAAGGGCAATAACTCCAAAACTGGTAATAAGATTTTCTTCAAAATTGCAGGGCGGGTAGATCTTGCCATGCTGATCACTTTTACTTCGTCAGATTTTTGATATCGAGTTATTTGCCAAAAACAGCAATTTACCCCTATGTGCTACTTTTAGTAACGGCAGCCATGTTGTTTGGTCCTCGGACTCATCGGATACAATTTTGAAAGACGATACCCTTGTGATGATTCAGATCAAGTTTGTTTAAATTGGTTCAGTGGTTTCAGAGGGGAAGATTTTTGAAAAAGTTTACGACGGACGGACGGACGGACAGCAGTAGAAAACAGAAGGCACAAGGGATGAGGTATTACAAAATTAAAAGTGGAGAGACATGGCAAGAAACGAGAATACAGAAAAACAAAGACAAAACAAAGGCATGGGGCAGCCACAAGGCATGGAAATAAAGACATAACATTCAGAACTAGGTCACTTTTAACGTGAACTCCCATAGAAACGGGGTGTGAAATCCATAGATGACTAGAAATTTAAGATTTTTTATTTACTGCCTTCCAATGCGCCATCGTACCAACAAAAATTATCATTTATAAAGCAAACTTGATAGTGATACTTAAGGTATTGAGCTCTATAACTAAACCAGCATCTGTATCATTCACATCTGTACGAGAGCTCTGCATGTAGATGTCATGTTACTGAAAATAATACATCCTTATAACTTCTTTATCTGTCCTCCTTCAACCAGAGCAATTATTCAGCAATGGAATCTTCTACCCGTTTTTGATGTCAAAATTTTATTGCAAGCTTCCAATGTACTAATTCAGGAGTAAAAAAAAAGGATAACAAATGTTGTTCTTGAATATATATACTGATAGAAAAAATATGTTCAACAGCTAGGCAAATTGGTGTCACATTGCTTGTTACTGTCATGAATCATTATATATTCGTGGTTTTTTAAACAGTTTGGCGCCATACCTGTATGAATTTTAAACAAATCTTTGTTCTTGATCTTCAACTTGATATGGGAAATAATCAATTATATACTTCAAATTTTGGGTAGAAGCATATCCCAGTCCCTCTCATTAAGTCCTCGATCCATATAACATAGTTCTCATGCCCCTGATCGAAGTAAATGTTCTGTTATGGCATTGAAATATAATTTAAATTTTTATTCAACTATTTGAATTCAATTTCGCATAAAGTTTTTATTTCTCACTCTCTTATTTATTTGATGATTGACTGTTTTTATTGTTTTTCTTACCTCATTATATGTTCTGTATTTGATTTGTTTCGTCAGATAGTGTCATAGGTAAAGTATTTGCATCAGCAATTCCTTTAAAACAAAAGAAGTAGTAGGAAGCGAGGATTCCATATATATTGGAAACGTACTTTTGGGTATCATGTCTATGAGTTCCCTGCGCCGGAAGTTATTTAACGATTAACCGTTCTTTCCATATGTGCCACTCGGAACTCGTTACCAAAGAAAAATCCCGTCCGAGGTATATCGAGTTGTTTGAAGAGAGTCTAATACGGAGAGGGTTTGAATTATTAGAGTTATCATGTCAACGGACCAAGCGTACCAATTTAGTTTAGACCAGAAATATACATGTATATACAGTATCTATCAATATACACGTTTGCAAATACGACATCGTCGTCAGCTTGTGTCAAGCTGTGACGACTTTTAAATTGTATTCGACGTCATTTTCGTCTTTACAAATATTGCAACGTCACAATGTAAGAAATAACATTTTGCTTGCATATCATACTGTAAAATTTTAGTTTTGTCTTCGTCAGTGATGCTTGTGCTACCGATTTGTCCTTGTGATTGTTTGAATACTATAGAGATTCACAAAAAGCTTTCCAAAATTTTACGATGGTACTGTTTGAGGGTTAGAGAAGTAACATGTACCACTGATTTCAATTGGTTTTGTCTAAGGGTTAGAAAATGACGTAAACCATTTCGCTACTAAACAGATCTTCCAAAACAATATATGCCTCACTGATAGTGTTAACGGGTGTCGCTAGCGGGGCAGGACATGCTCACCCTTCTGGAGCACCTGATGTCACTCCCGGTTTTCATTGGAGTTCACACTATGAGTGCCTTAGTTTTTAATGTCGTCTTTTTATTTCCTTGCTTGTAGCTGTCTCACGTCCTTGTTTTGTCTTTGTTTTTCTCTGTTGCCGTTTTTGCCACGTCTTCGGATTTCGATTTTTGTAGTCTTCGCTTCCCTTGTTCCTTCGGTATTCTACTGCCGTTGTTTTGCTACGACAATTGGGATTTTAGGGGCACAGTTACAACGAAGCATGGAAAATGCAACCCAATTCCCTTCTATGGTGTATCCCGCCATCATGACAAACTCCACCAGTACCTGTTATATCTTTTACTGGCATGGGTTATTTCTATTTATCATTCATCTCCTACTCTTTGAAGTTAAAGAAAATAAAAGATAAAAAATACTTCTTTTTAGAGGTTATGTTGTCCAAAAAAATATATGCATTTCCAATTGTGTAAATTGATGATGGTCATTTTCACAAGATTTCATTGAATTTTAACACTGAGCCCTCCGCTAAAATTCCAGTCTTAAAATGCTGTGAAATTGCCTTGATCATGATGTTAGGGACCGACCATTTAACCTGAAAGGGGGGGGGGTTATGGTTTTTTTTCTAGACAGATTATTATTTATTTTTTTCACAGGTATCAACAAATTTTTTTTTTCAAAATAAACATTTTTTTTTTGGGCAAAATGCCTCCTTCAGAAATTTTTTTTCATCATTTTGGCAGCAAAAATATTTTTTTCACATAAAATCAGATCCAAAATATTTTTTTAGAAAAAAACCATAGCCCCCCCCCCCCTTCAAGTTAAATGGTCGGTCCCTTACTGACTTTCCCGTGAAAATATCGTGACTTTTTATTTATATAAATCAAGAAATTTTCATGGCTCGACGGGTTTGCTTTTAGATGTTTGCAAGGAGATTCGAACCGACAACCTCGTGATTTCATAAATAAACAAGATAAAAATCGACCTGAAGTTTTCAAAAACAAATTCACTGGATATTCATGGGAGAAAATGTTGGAGTTTTTTTTCACGGCAATTTCGCAGTCATATAATTTCACAAAGCAAAAAGTAATGGGATTTTCGTGTCCAATGAAATTTCACAGGAGTTTTACGGCCCTGGTTGATATGATCTGTTTTCCAGTAGTGTTAACAATTGATTATCATCAGCTGCACAGTACCACATTACCATCTAAGACAAAATGTATAAAAGCAAGATAGTTCTTCGTTCTTAATTTTGTTTTTTAGACCAAGTACGCAGTCTCAAATAGAATTTTGCCCTGGTCTGATCATTATCACCAAACACATTTACAGAAATAACAATTTCTATGCACGTTGATACACTAAATAATTTCTTAATATATGTTTACTGTTTTGTATTATTTTGTAATCCTTATGAATTTTTGAAAATTTTGAACTTTGAACACACGCGTTTTTCAAAATGCAAACCACTTGATAAACTCCACTCATGAAGTGTCAAGGGGAGATACACAATATAAATTCATCTGTACCTTTAATTAGGGGGTCGAATGTTTGATTTTCAGGGGGCATGGGTTATTCCGAAAATAAATGATTTAATGTTGGTGCCAGTAAAATCTATATTCTTGTCCTACTTGTATGACAATAAATAATTTGTGAAAAAAAATCTAGGCCAAATGGCTCAAGCCCCCCTCCCGAATATCAAATGGTCGTCCCCTTACAAAAATGTCCTCTATTGCGAACTGATAACACTAATAATATCCCAATTTGTCTAACATGTAGCTATTGATTTATTTCTGCTGCATCTATGATAAAAAAATCTTACTTCCTGATCGCTAGACATGTAAGTGCAAATTCAACCTTTTGTAATAAATACAAAACATGAAGAATATTTTATGATCACTATCGGATAGAAAAAACGAATTATTTCGGTAGCAATTCTGTGCATCTGTCATGCATAAGAATGGTTCTTGTCTTTCTGTTACTCTTCTCATAATTATGGCGGGTTTCCTGGCTCATTAACGTATTTTATTTGCAATTCTTCAATGAACATACCAATATTCTTCAAGTAACACCTATAACAACTGTTTCTAAACTCCTGTCTTTTATTTGCCAATCAACCAATCAAGATTCCAATTTGTACTGCCTGAAGGGTTTTACCTTTATACTCCAGTGATGACAAATTGGTATACAATAGAATTCTATAGAATCTTGATTGGTTGATTGGCAAATAAAAGACAGGAGTTTTGAAGGAGTTGTTATTGGTGTTACTAGAGGAATATTGGTATCTTCACTGAAGAATTGCAAATAAAATATGTTAATGATCCGGGAAATCCGCCATAAAAGAATTGAACTTTAAAGCTTTTATGTTTTGATGAAAATCTTTTCAACTTATATAAATATCTCATTTGAGTTGAAGTGGTTACAGTTTTAAGAAAGTGGTAGAAGGGGCGTTGTGCACAGAGACACGGAAATAACATGTGATTTCAAGGGAAACCAAATATTGTTCGTGTAAATTTATCAAATATTACAAACTGAAGCACTGCAAATGAAAATCTTCCAGCACGGCAATATTGGGAGAAAACCCATCTAAGTAAATGTGTGCACGAAAATAAAACTGTAACACCTTTTTGTATGAGGTGGTATGGGGCTATTTTGGAACGAATTATTACCCTCAATTATTGTTAGTTATAATTGCATTTCACTAAACTGCAAATCCCGACATTACAGAACGGCAACCTGAAAAAATAAACTGACACTTTTAAGTACAATTTCTCTGTTAATGATTTTTTGTCATTACTGTTCTCCAATTGTCATATTGTACGCTTATTGTTACCATCGATCAAATAACTTTGTCGAAATGTCGCAAATCCTGCGCAATCGTGGAATTTGATATGTATTCTTGTAAGCGTAAATTCATTCCGGGTATTTTAATTGTGGACTAAATACCCTAGGATCATTCCGGAATGAATGTTTGTGGCGGAATAAAGACACTGTTATACACTCATCACACGGACTGTCATGAAAAACAGGTGCAAACTTCAGCTCCTTGGTGCTTTGTTGAAGATGTCAACCCGTCAGATTTCTCATACTTTTTACCATTTGAACTAACCCTAACAATTTAGCTTGTCCATGGTACTGAGGTTATCTCTGTTCAAGTTGTTGAAAGCCGTATAGTGATTATTGCGATCAGATTAGAAAACGACTGGTCGTGAAATTAAGTGAACGCTACGGTAATCCTAATGACAATACATTTCAAGATTAACTGAGTCAAAACCCATTGACGTTACTGATTCAAGGACACCACAAACTACTCCAAATGTACTCCAATAATTTGCCACATGTCGTAAAGAGTGTTTATGATACTATAGGGAAACGGGATAGAGAAAGGGGAGNTATCCCGAGTTCCTATCGTTATTTATGTTTGTCTCTTGTTTTCATTATTGTTTTTCTGGTGCAGTTTGCTTGTAAATTGTGGCATGTGATTGTAGTTCCTGGCCATTGTAGGTGTTTGCTGTTTTCCTGTTTTTGTAATGCCTTTCATTTTCCACAAGTTTAAAAATTACAAGTTGTCAGGCAAGAAAATTACTTCGCTTCCTTCAAGGTTACTCCTCATATCATATTAGTAGAAAGATAATTTTTGCAAAAGTGGTTAAATGTTGGGTATGTACTAAAAAGATAATGTCGACTGTGCACAAGTCTTTTATCTCCTCACGTTTACATGTCTCACTTTTTATCCGTTAATGGCTGATAGCCATATATTTTAACATTTTTATTTGCAGGACATAGCAGAGAAAATGAAACGAAACTTGAAAGGAGAGATCACAGATATGTCTAGAAATAGAAACTGAATGTTCATGTGATTGTAAATTTTTAAAAATTATATATTTTGTTAGTTTGATTTTTAAATGAGTAGAATGGTGATGATTTTTAGAAATAGCTCATTGTATTTGATTTGTGTTATTGATGATGATAACTTTTGCTACATATGTGTATTCAAGAGTTCTCCGATGATTTCATAAATTGTAGACACCCAAATAACAAAAATGGTAATCATGAGTAAATATTCATGACAGCTATCTAAAAAATATAACAATAAAGCATACAAAACCAATGTAAGTACTTTCAGGACGGTAATTCCTCAAGTTTATCATATCCAGGTTTCAAAATTGATATTGTTATTTATTAGAACATAGATCATATGTCATTTTAAGCCAAAATACTGATAGGTCAGTGATCCCGGTTTTTTTTTTCAGATATAAGCGCCTGGAATTTCGGCGGGAAACCGAATTTTTCTAGACTTTCATTCATTTTATATTCAGGCAATATAAAAGAATAATAAGCATTTCATCAAAGTTTGTAAAAAGTCCATTAAATTTGTAAGCAATCATATTCGCCAAACAAAATTTGGGGTCAGTTTGCAAAATTTTCTGATGCTTATGCATCATAGTGGATAAAATAAGGGAGTTCCGACAGTCAAAGACAATTTTAAAAATATGAGAAGCGACCATCCTTAAAAACAATTATTCCTGTATAACACTTCTTTTTAACAAATAAGATTTTAAAAACTTTTATTTTCTAACACAATTATTTTCTTCAATATCATATGTTCTTGTTATTTCATATGTTCTTGCCATATCATATGTTTTTGCCATATCATATGTTCTTGCCATTCGTCGTGACTGAAATGCTTTGTCTGAATAAGGCACAGGTCTTCAAAGTTCGTCACTTTTTGAAGACCGTACGGTGGCCCATAGATGCTTTGTTTTTGGTCGTTTTAACCTGGAGATGGGATGTTGTCTACTTGACATTTGCCCCATTTCTTTTCTTTTTTATATCAAGCTCATTATAGCTCAATGTTGAAGGCCTCATAGTGACTTCAAGATGAAGAACAACAATAAAAATTGCTTGGCTTTGCCATGCATTTGTGGAGACTTTGTCTCATGAGCATTTATACCATATCCCTTTATAGATATTTTAGACTGGAGTTTGTCTCTCCTTCAGTGTGGAGTCCGTAAAACGATTCCCCGTGCGAGAGATGTACGCTCTAAATACATTTCAGTTATGGTAAACTTGATCTTGAGAGAATTTCTCATATAGATGCATTGTTTTACTTTCAAATTTTGGAAAATTCTAATTTGTATTCTGACCACCTGATTATGGTGCCGGCATCTCGTGATTTTATTATGCCAAGTTTTCTTACTATTGACTCGATGAGTACCCTGCATATGTGCATTTCGACAACTTATGTCTCATCAGTTCAGATCAAAGCAAAACATTTCGAGGTCCTTTAAACGAAAAATTTAAATGTTGTGTTTGTCTTCTATTAGTTTTTAGATACAAGAGAACACTACTGACTAACGTGTAATGTTACACGGTAGTCAGTAGTCTTCCCTTGTATCCTCTACACCTTTTTCCATTTTTCTGTCCCGGTTGCCCCTAGAAGAAGGCCGTACTGGCCGAAACGTTTGACACACTTTCTTTTCAACCCGCTTTGGATATTTTAGCTGTTTTGTAGTTGTATATTTTGTTTAATTTTACCTTTTAATTGTGGCCTACCTCACCATTTTTACTTTGTTTATTTGCATTAATTTGTGGCCATTGCACAACATATATTAGAAATTAATTTTGCACTTGACCCTTTGATTATTTATTTCTCGTGACTCTCATTGTTGCAAACAAAAAAAGACATTTGTAAGAGAAGAATATATATCTTAGTGAAATGTGTCCCCAGACATGATGAGTCTGTCATAAGTAACTCAACTCTAATATGTTAAGATGGAACAACGACAGTAAAATACCATTGGAACAAGGGAAGTGATGATTACAAAAATCGAAGTCCAAAGACATGGCAAAAACGGCAACAGAGAAAAACAAAGACAAAACAAGGACTTGAGACAGCCACAATGCACAGAAATAAAAAAGAAGACATTATTAAGAACTAAGGCATTCATAGTGTGAACTCCAATGAAAACCGGGAGTGACATTAGGTGCTCTGGAAGGGTAAGCACGTCCCGTTCCACTAGTGACACCCGTCACACGATCAGTGAGGTAAATATTGTTTTGAAAGTTCTGATTTGAGGCTGATTGGAATTGCCATTTTCTAAACCTTAGACAAAGCCAATAAAAATCCATGGTTCGAGTTACTTCTCTAACCTCAAACAGTACCAATGCAAAATTTAAAATCCTGAGTATTCAAAAATTTACCAGGACAAACCAGTAGCACGAACATCACCAACGAAAGAAAAACTAAAATTTTACAGTATGATATACTGTAAAACACAAAAAACTAAAACCACTGACAGTGTGAAGTCCCATAAAAACCTAGAGTGGCATCAGGTGCTCCGAAAGGGTAAGCATGTCCCGCTCCACTAGTTGCACCCGTCACACTATTAGTGAGTCAATCCCGGGTCGAGTCAAAACCAGGTATGTCAAATCCGTGAAGACGTGATATCTAGCTGAAAATGTCCGTTTTCATTTAGGACACAGACACGTCATATCTGTCAATGATGTCATGGTGACGGCCATAGAATTTCTGAAGGAATGAAAGTTACAAAAGCTTAACAAAATTCTGACTTAGCAGCTTTTGGGACAGTGTTTTTGATCTATTCAAAAATCACTGTATACACTACATGCACGACAGTAACGAATCAACTGTGAAATGTACACTCCATATGCTGGAGAGGTAGGTATATTGCTGCTTAGAAAGGGAAAGTTCACAATTGGGAAGTTAGTCATCACGTTTGTCGTATAGCTGAGATTTCAAACGTTCAAACGAAAGGAGATCTCAGTGAAATTGTGGGTCATTCATTAGAAAATCCAGCTACTTTAGAATATGGGAGAGGTTATAACTTGCTATATGTAAGGTACTGCATATGTGCAGCTCAAAATGGTCAGGTTTTCAGTCGGAAATATGTGAGAAGCCCTCAAAATTTGACATTTGAATGTATGAATTTAGTAAATGCATGTAAAACAGAGTAACATGAAATTTCTCAAACTATGCCTGTGGTACAGAAACTATTTCAATCTGAATCTGTAAGAAACTGGATTAATATGCCTTTTAAATGGGAATTAAAGACAATCTATAGTAAAATTCTTTCGTTCTTCTGGTCTGGATGAAGTTGTCCGAAGCTGATCTCAGAGATCATCAGACCTAGAACTTTGAAACTTTGCGGGAAGTTATACAATATATCGTGTTGAGCAAAGAACAAAATTTTTAAAAGGGGGTTCTTTAAGGCTACATTTGGGGTTCTAAAAGGGGTGGGGTCGCCAATGTTTACCCTTTGGGAAAATGAAATTTTGATGACTATATTTTGATTTACTTATATAATAAGAAGAACCCCTGCCCAAATTTTTTTGGAAGGGAGTCTGAAATTGAGTGTAATGGATACAAAAGCATTTAGTTGCCATAGAAATAAACTCAGAAACTTATTTTTTTTTTGAAAAATTAATGGATTTTCTGATAAAAGAAGGAATTTTGAGAAAATATATTATGCTGTTTGTTATGTTTTGATGCATTGCAGCAGTATGCATAACTTGGATTATAAGGGTAATCCCCTGCCCAAATTTGTTTTAGAAAGAAGTCTTAAGTGGGTAGTAATGAACAGTGAAGCATTTGGTTGCCATGGAAACCAAGCCAGAAACCTGTAATTCTAGAGGAAAAAAACGTGTTTTCTACTGCATGTTATGTTTTGATATCAGCAATATGTATAAACTAATTTATAATGGAAACTCCTACTCAATTTTTAGAGGGAGTCTTGTAATGCCCTGAAATCCGATATAGCACTGTCGACAAGCGGATTATCGTAACTGCAATAACGACGATCCCAAAATGGCGACGTGAAAAAGTGGTCAGATTAACATTCCCTTTTTATCAATTTAATACTCAATGACACACATCCATACTTACCCATTGCGAAGGTCTTTTCATCAATGATGAGCTGTTAACATGATTTTAATCAACATTCATCAGTTTTGGAGAAAAGCGCAACAGAAATAAATGGCAAGATAATCGTAACTCTGATATTTTTTAATGAAGGATTATCGTAACTTGGAATACTGATTATGGTAATGATAATTGTACTTATTTTTCCCCATGGATTAGTATCTCTGACTTATCTTTTCGATCGAAATTAAAAATCAAGCATCGGTCTCGTGACTGGGTATAAAACGAAGATTTGTCGGTAACCAAAGTTGCAAAATATAACATCGAAAAGAGTGCAATTCTCTGTAAGAATCAGGGTGTCATTGCTTCTAGACATTATTTGCATGAAATACACGATAAAATTTGATTTCAAAGGAGATAGTGTAAGTGACCTTTCTTCCCTGCGTACAGAATTTCTATGTATATGCAGGGACTATACATTACATTATATATGTAATGTATAGTCCCTGATATGTAACAACCTATGGTATATCTACCGTCATGTACGTTCAGTACTCCATTTTAATTAGTCAATTAGATTTTGTGGATATTCTACACCAGTGTATTTTATCCAGAAGAAAGGAATGGACTGCTGAAATAAGTCTCCTATAACATTAACTCAGATTTTGGCTTACCTTTTGGTAATTTGTTCTCTATCTACTTTTACACTTTTAGATTTACGGATTTCCAAATATTTTGAATTGATCTGTATTGAAGAAACATAAGTTGTCGACATGCGCATATGCAGAAACTAAATTCACATTACATTCGGTACTTTTTACTCATATACATATAGGGCGAACGTATGAAATCTGTCAATTAGAGTCATCCACAGCTCGTAAAGCGTTCTGCATTCAATGCTCAAGGACCGAAAACTGCAAAAAAAAAATACACGGCTTTGAGCATGGGCGCAGACTACATGGAACGGGTCGCAAATTGCATTGAACGGAGCGTATGTTATATTCAGGTAAATGGCCAGGGTTTACAGTAAGTACGAACCGATCCGTCAGTCCAAAACGAATAACCCAAGAAAAAATGCAACATCTGTCTTTTATTGTATATCTATGTTTCAGTAGACCATTTCTTACATTTTTTTGTAAAAGTCAGAATTTAGAATGACTATGACAAAAATTTCATCTTTTCATCAATTTTTGTAGATGTTTGTTTCAAAAGATGATTATACATAAAATTCTATCGAGGGTTAGTTTCTATGTAATTTTAAATTGAATAATCCAATCTAAAGGTTTTCAAGAAAAAAATGAAAATATTTGACCATCCTTACATCAAAATTTTAGTACTGTTGTGCAAATGAGCGTTGATTTTTGTTTTTCTATGAGCATTTACTATTAATTCATAATAAAATATTATTGAAAATTCATTTGAAATGTTAATGAAATACAATTGAAAAGAAAGAAGCTAAGAAGGGCCGGGAAATATTTCCGTACCTTTTCTTGTATAAAATCAATTTAAAAAAATCATAAAAAATTATCAATGATTCACATCCAAAACATTACAAAAAACTCATTACTACAGAAATTTTACGGCTGACATCACGATCTGGTGGATCGCTATGGAAAATCAGTTTTCCAGATGACAACAGATCTTTGGATATAGGATATCGTTTGGAAAACTTTTGTGCTTTTGTGCACAGTTATATCTAATTATTATTTTTCTTCTTCCATACATTTTTTCCGATCGATTATTTTGAGATGGCTGAAGGAAATGCTTTCAACTTTGCACACAGTTGGAGCACCATCTGAAGTTGTATCACCTGCTTTAAAATTTTCAAAATGGTCGCCATTTCCATGATCGCCGCCAAATTACGTCAAAATTTTAAAATTGTCAGACCACAACGAAAATTGATTTCTAGGTAGATTTTGAGACTGCGAATAAGATGGAATCATCGAATTGGTTGTCTGGGGTGACATCGGCTATTGCTTGCAATTGCAAATCTAGTTTTTATTATTATTATCATTATTATTATTATTATCATCATCATTACGTCTTCATTCTTTCTTTCTGTCTACCAATGATGTTTGTCTTCGTTCTCGAAAATGTTTGGACAGAATTCATTTATACTTGACACAAAGTTGGACCATGTTGTGAAGTTATATGCATGCCCTTTCCAAGATATTAAACATTATAATGAAACAGTTATTAAGTTTACTTTATGTTTATAGGAGTCTAGGATGATGTTTATTTCGCTGAACTTGATTACTCTTTATTCAGGGGCCGACTCCTACCTGCCGTTAGGTTTGGGGTTTTCTCACCGTTCATTGAAGAACTTATGGTGGCTTTGAGTTGTTATTACTCCCCTTTGGGTCGTTGTCTCTTTGACACATTCCTCGTATCCCTTCTTTTTTTCTATCAAAATCAGACAGCCACAACTGATCTGCATCTCCTTGAATAAATTTAAAAAGGTTAGCACAATTTATTTTGCACAGAGAAAAACAAAAAATGAAATGTAGATATATTTAGCTTAAACTGTCTAATCAACAAAATAAATATAAAGTACAATACAAAAACAGAGTGTAAAACGTTATAACAAAAACAAAACATAAAAAGCATATTAATTATCAATGCAGAGTTAACGAAGAAATCTATTTGTCTGGTGCAGTCTTCTAGTTTTGCTTTTAAGGTAGTTCTGGGGACAGAAAACAGAACGATAGATTTTTCTTATTTTTCTGTGATTGAAAGTATATTCAATTCACTTCAAAAATTTAGTAAAAAATCAATGGGTTTCCGAGCCCTTTTTCCCTGAGAAGATCCAAAGATAGCTAAATTTTGATCTTTTTCATATAGTCAATATAAGGAGAAAATAAAATTTTAGAATTTTCTTGTTTGAATAAAACGACAGATTTCGGTAAAAATGTTNTTTCATGACGTCACAATGGTTAAGTCGGAAAACGGCAAACATATTTGACGTCATAATTGAACTTCATCCAATCACTTGCCGAGAACAACATTCTCTCTAGAGAGGAGAAACATATTTCTCCAACCGCTCAGGAAACGTGAAAACAGGACAGAAATTAGAGAAATATTTAGCTTAAACTGTCTAATCAACAAAATAAATATATAGTACAATACAAAAACAGAGTGTAAAACGTTATAACAAAAACAAAACATAAAAAGCATAATTATCAATGCAGAGTTAACGAAGAAATCTATTTGTCTGGTGCAGTCTTCTAGTTTTGCTTTTAAGGTAGTTCTGGGGACAAAAAACAGAACGATAGATTTTTCTTATTTTTCTGTGATTGAAAATATATTCAATTCACTTCAAAATTTTAGTAAAAAATCAATGGGTTACCGAGCCCTTTTTCCCTGAGAAGCTTCCAAAGATAGCTAGATTTTGATCTTTTCATATAGTCAATATAAGGAGAAAATAAAATTTTAGAATTTTCTTGTTTGAATAAAACGACAGATTTCGGTAAAAATGTAGTATGAAGTATGTTAAAATATCTCTTTAGAAATATGAAATAAGAAATAGGGATCACCGGTCATATTTTTTATAAAATCATGAAAATGTGATTTTTCCCTTATTATTTCTTTAGAATTATCTCCAGACGTTTTCAAAATGTGACATATTTTGTAAGCTAGCAACATAAATGTTGCTTATTTCATTTTATAGATCTATTATCAATATAAAGCTATTCAGAATCATTTTAACAACATTTTAATGGTAAATTCAAATTTTAATCAGATGCTCGAGATGGATGAACAGTTTTAGACACCCGAACCACCTAAAAAGATGAGGATGTGTTTTGCTTCCATCATAATCTTATAAATCAATTTTCCAGTTGCATAATATCACAAAAAAAAAATAAAATGGGGGAAACGTGTATTTTTATCATAATCTTACCGTTTTTGGAAGTAAAGAAACTTTGAACTCCAACCTTTTATTATACCCCCGCTTTGTAAAAGCGGAGGGTATATAGTGATGGTGGTGTCCGTCCGTCTGTCCGTCCGTCCGTCATTCCGTCCGTCCGTAACACTTTTACTGTCAAAGTTTTCTTGCCTTNAGTAAAGACACTTTGAACTCCAACCTTTTATTTGTAGTTGTATAATAATTTTAAGCTTTGCAATTTCCAACTAGAAGTAAACTTCTTAAAGTTTTACAGCCATGCATTTTCTGTCGACTGTTAAAATTTGCCACAGCTTCAGCGTTTGATTAGATGGTAAAATATAAATTCCCGAATCGTCTGAACATTGCAACCACACTTACGAAAAAATAAAGAAATAATAATGAAAAAAATGTGCCTTATTCTTCAAATTCTGTGTTCCAATTTTGTCAAGAAGTTGTTCAGAGTTGAAATTTGTCACAAATGGCAGTGTTTTGAATGTAAAAAAAAAAATCCCCATTTCAATTCTAAACATCAAAAAGATTTGAAAATTTGCACACATGTTCCAAACATATTTCAAAATGATTCATTGTGGTTAGGAGAAGATAGACGTTAAACTTATGTCTGTTAATGGAAAAACAAGGCATTTTGAGAAAAAAAAACCAAGGAAATGTTTAAAGTGCTTATCATTCATGGATTAAATGAAAACCAGTCCCAATGGGAAAATGTTTTCATGGGGTAGAGCTTTTTAGTGTCCAATAAAGAAACCACTGATTCGTGAATTCGTGCCAAAACACACTATATTCGTATGCATTTTATGCAATGTATTGCGGGAGGCTTGGTTTCAAAAATCAGTAATGCGGATTGTTTTTTGTTTTTTGTTTTTTTTTTGAAAGCCTGAGTAAAAACAAGAAAATTAGCAGTTGCATTTATTGAAAATTGTGATTTGTGCAAAAAAAAATTTAAAAAAAAACTAGAGTTACTGTGGCCTAGTGGGTCACGGATACCCCCCGCCCCAACCTCTTCCTGAATGTTTTAAGATATCTTGAAAAAAGGAATTATTTCACGATGCATCCAGCTAGATTCACGTCTTCCCGGATTTGACTACCGACTTTGACATTTTCCCGGATTGAATCACTCACAGTGTGACGGGTGCTGTTAACAGAGCAGGACATGCTTACCCTTCCGGAGCACCTGATGTCACTCTCAGTTTCACTGGAGTTCATACTGTGAGTGCCTTTGTTCTGAATGTTGTGGTTTCTGGTTCTGTGCTTTGTGTCTGTCTGGCGTCATTGTTTTTGTGTCTAACGTCATTGTTTTCTGTGTTCTCGTTTTTGCCCTGTCTTTGGACTTCGATTTTTGTGAATTTCACCCCTTTGTTCCTTCGGTATTCTACTGCCGTTGTTTGAAAACAAAATGCATCGTCCACATCTACAATATGTAATTAAGCCCCTGCATAAGTTTCATGAAATTCCAATTAGTGGTTTAAGAAGAGTAGTGGATACCAAGTCGTCACCATATGGTTTGCAATGAGCTAAAAGGACAATTAAAGTCCAAAAATTGTCAAACATCTGGAAAAAAGGAATTATTTGTAAATACAATGCATAGTGCACATCTACAACATGTAATTAAGCACCTGCATGAGTTTCATGAAATTCCGATTAGTGGTTTAAGAGGAGTAGTAGAAACGACGTGGTCACCATATGGTTTGCATGAATAAGCTAGAATGACAAAGTCCAAAACATGTCAAAAATCTGCAAATAAAAAAAAAATCGGTAAACAAAATGTAAACTGCACGTCTACAATATGTAATTAAGCCCCTGCAAATTTTTGGGAAGAAAGAAAGGAAGGAAGGACGGACAGATGGACAGACGCCTTGAACACCATATACCTCCCGCAAAGCGGGGGTATAATTAAGTGTTGCGTTTTTGTTGGCGCTAAGTTATCATTCAGTTTAGCTTCTTAGTACTTTTTACCCATAAAGATGTTATAGGTAGCATACAAGCAAGTAATTGATGCCTCGTGAAAACCTGTTTTTTTTTTTTACATTTTATTTATAAAATGCACGTTCCAACTCGGGAATATTGCGGCTGTCCAAATAATATCTACATTTAGGCCTTAACTCCTTTTTGCTTCGGTATCGTTTGTTGATGTATTAGGTATGTGTACTCTTGGATTTGGTGGTTGTCCAAATAATATCTACATTTAGGCCTTAATTCCTTTTTGCTGCGGTATTTGTTTGCCGATGTATTAGGTATGTGTGCTCTTGGGTTTGGTGGTTGTCCAATAAGTTCCCAACTCCTTCTGCCTTGGTATCGTTTGCCGATGTATTAGGTTTGTGTACTCTTGGGTTTGGTGGTTGTCCAATGAGTTCCCTTTCTGGCATCCCCCTCTGAATATGCGTTGGACTATTGTTGTCACTTTTATTCAGCTCTGTTTGGATTGGATATTCATTGAAGCGACGTAAATTGTCAGAATGGCAGTCTGAGAAAACTAAAATACAGTAATTTCAATATTTAGTTATCAATTAATGTAAAATGGAGTTTGTTCACCTCTAGTTGAAGACCTTTAGACGACATCAAGATGTAGACAGAAATAAAAGCCCTGTCCTTGATAAACTGGAGTTTTCTATGTATCGTGTGCGTTTTTGTCACATGTACATTCACTCCATATCCTTTCATTTTTCCTTTTAATTTATTTTTGTTACCGGTTAAAAGTGTCAGCTATGCAGCTTGTTATAAAAATAACGATCAGTACATTTAAAACAGTAAACATTCACAGTGTGAACTCTAATAAAATCTTCAGCAGCATGAGGTACTCAGAATGCGATCCTCCGTTTCAGAGACGGCACATACGAACCGACTATGTCAAAAAAGTGAACGCAAGAAAATTGATAATAACCATTCTCTTTTGTTAAACTGACACATCATATATTTCATCATGGTGTGACACATGCATAGGCCTTGTTTGAGACGCTGTTTTCGCCTTTAAAAGGGTCCATATTCAAACTACATGCTCGCCAGTAATGAATCAAACCGACTGTGAAATGAACAATTCTTAAGTAGAGAGGTAGGCATATTACGGCTGAAAAGGGAAATCTCAAGTTTGTATTTTTCGTCAATGAATTGCAATGGCAACGGTATAAGGGGGTAGGTGTATCAGTATTTTCTTTTATATCAATAAGAAAAAGAAGGGAAACGGGGAATGTGTCAAAGAGACAACGACCCTAAGGGGAGCAATAACAAGTTCGTTTTGAATAGATCGATGAAAATATTCAAATTTTTTATGTTTTTTTTTATGTACTAAATAGCATCCAGCAATTTTGGACCATTAATGGGCCTCGTGTCTGTGTTGTTACAACATATAAAGATTTTCAAAGATGGTGTGTTCAAGTGCTGTGAACACACGTGATTAAACCACAACTCGAATTCAGAAATCCTCAAAGTTCATCATATTTGTATTTATTTGAAAAGTTCAGCTGTATTTTATTTTTCCTCACTTGCCCTATTTTCAAATAAATATCAAATATATGGATGTTTTACGAAATGATATGGAGTAAATGAATATGAGAACATAACACATATGTTTACTCCAACTGCAATTATTTTAAGTGAGCTGTATGGTCATTTCGGAAATCAATCTTCATCAGCAGCACTAGAACGCAAACAAAAAAAAATCCACAATTGCAAAAAAAAATGTTCAAAATGCATAATCCAAACGAAATCCGAAGTTATAGTAGTTCTGAAACAATGTATCTATCAATCATTGTAATATTATTTTATTTCTTAAACAATATGCACGTTTGGTTATTACTTTACAGTACCTTTTACCATTCTACAAGTGGTCGCCCCAGGATATAAGACATGTTTGGACTACTGGTTTTATCATTAAATTCATCTTTTCATGAGCATCTAGTCTATGAATGATGCTGTGATGAGGATCTCAACTGTGTTAACAGTATACTTCAATTATTCAGCATTACAGTGTGGGAGCAGAAGTGTACATCATTTTCCTAATTTTTACAATTGCGATGTAATCGGAGAGCATGAATCTCCTTACAAAATTGTCATGTGTCACCACCGTGGATCGAACCCGGGACCTCTAGCAATCCAGCCAGCCGCCTAACCGAATTAGCTAAGGAAATATTCCGTTAGCTCAGTCAATTTTTACTGGCTATGTAACTTCTACCTACTAAAACGCAGATAGGCTGTCCTGTCACACTTCCCCCACCTCCAGAGCCCTCATACTTGCCATGTAGGACTCTCAACACCAATCACACCCAAACCCTGCTTAGCTCCATCTAACCACCGTTGGTTTTTAGTTGGGCGCCAAATGTAATCGGAGAGCATGAATCTCCTTACAAAATTGCCATGTGTCCTCATCCGGGATCGAACCCGGGACCTCTAGCACGCCAGCCACCCGCCTAACCGAATTAGCTAAAGAAATATTCCGTTATCTCAGTCGATTTTCACTGGTATACTAAAACGTAGGTAGGCTGTCCTGTCACACGTAAATCAGGAAGTTGCACAAAATAAAACTTAACAGGTAAGCCAAGAATCTGCCAGAATTGTCGCCCTTTTTTAGTTTCTACAAAAACAAATTATATAACTTAAAAGCTAAATGTCACTTTTATGTTTTCAGTACTCTAAAACATATAATATAAACTGAAAAAAACCATGTCAAAATCACTATCTTGATTCATGTTACTTCTTCAAACACAATTCTCAAGCGACTCTGGCGTTTATTAATAGAAATCTTCAGTTATATAGTTAAATTAATCATTATTTAATCCTCGTTTTTAATATGAACTTTCAAGCGTGTTCCATTACTTGTACATTGAGTTTGGAAGGAGTCTAAAATATGTCCTAAATTTTACAGGTACTTACTTCTAAACATTTAGTCACTGTATAGGTGCTTGCTTACAACAACACTGTATTGGTAGTTGCAAACCAAGAATAAACGAAACATAACACAAATCGCTAACAAATATAATTTTTATAATATTTCATGATTTCAAAAGACCTGATCTATGTTTTATTGTTTCTATCCATACAGTACAAACTAGATAATCGAATGATACATCGGGAAACGAATACCGAAGCAAGAACGAGGAAAGGGGGAATTCTAAAATCATAAATCCAAAATCATGGCAATTCACATCCAACACGAATTGAGACAGTATACAAAAGACAAAACAAATAAACAAAAATGAACAAGAACACCACACAACTAAAGCACTAGCAGTGTGATTTGTTACTTTCCGATATTTCGTTGTTAATTCATTTTCTGCACATGTTTACAAAATTCGAAAGAAAAATATCCTATGATTACCCCTTAGATGTATTCGGCATATGCATTAGACTTGATTTCATAGAAAGTAGCGACATATTTTATCTTGTATTGTCTTCTATGTGGCGGATTTTGTAAATGGTGATTGGTTCCTGCAATACTGACAATCTGCAGTTAGATTTCTACTTGCAGACTAACTCACGATGTTAGCTCTTCAACCGATGATAATATATATAATATTTTTTTTATCGTGTTGCCCTAAATAATAAATGTGTAAAAGCTCATAAACTGTAAAATGAAGTCAATCATGACTACCATGAATGACACACTTGCTGTTTTGCATTACTATCAGTACTCAGTACTCTCTATCCGATTGAAAAAAAATCAGATGGCTCACTGTAAAATAAGAATTTGATTTTAAGCAAAAATTGTGGTTGTTAGCGCTCTAGAAATCTGTATTTAATTGGCGGATTCAGCATTTGTTAAAAAGAGGGTTTAATGAGGGTTCCAGAAAAAGGGGACTACTAGACTACTTTTGCCATTTTTGTCATTTTTGTCTGTACATGCATCTATAAAATATGAACTGAATAAATCATTGATGTGAAGTCTGTTTTCTTCTTTCCAAAGATTTTGTGTGTTCAGTCAAAAAGCCACATTTATCTTTTTATATATCCATTGCACATGGCCATCCATTCTCTAGTATGCATTAATAGACATTCTCTGAAATTAATGAAGTTTGGTATTTAAGTATCGCGGAGGTCTGGTCCCCCTTCCACAAAATCTCCACGAAATCACGTATTGGTAGCATTGGTGGTTTTTGGGCTCAGCAATTCATAAATTTGAGTCACCCCATACATGGTTTATGACGTATCTCCGCCATCTCCCATATATGGAAGGGACTTTTTTCACATATCTCATATATAGGAGCTGATTTTTGCCATATCCCATGAATGGGAGGGACTTTTTCACCATATCCCATAAATGGGATGGGGGTCACGGAGACTCTCCGGTCATATTACATAAATGGGAGGGAAATTTTTTTCAACCTCCATTTATGGGATGCGACATCCCATATATGGTGGGGCTCCAATAAATGGGTTCCGAGGTGCCGGGCTTGGAGCATCAGGGAGAGATATGTAAAATGTCATGGAGAAACAAACAATTTGTTTTGTCTGCAGCTTACGAAAGAGACTAGGACCTAATTTATAAATAAACAAGATGTGTTTGTGAAACACTACATATGCCACCAGATTATACAGTAAAATATATGAAAATACCCAATTTTACCCCTTTTTGACCTCTGTGACCTTGACCTTTGACCTATTTTTTTTGCGTTTTTACGTTCATATTGACTAGACCTTTACACTTGCTAGGTATTAAAGTATATCTGACATAGTTCACAAATTGTTTATTACCATAAAAACACCCAATTTAACCCCTTTATTCTGAAACAGATGAACCCCTTTGGGCCTCTTGTTTATTGAAATGGTTTTAATTGTTAAAAATATGTGTTTAAGTATGCTTTAAGAAACCTACAGAAATATACTGCATCAAGATCCGACAAAAAAATTAGATTCAATTTTTTACCGTTTGCCCCCACCCCCCTTTTTGGGCCTTTTTTTTCTCAAAAACGGTAAATGCTACCGCAAATCTGTTAAAATACTACAGTTGCGCAATTTTATTAGCAATAACATGAAACAAACCCCGTCTCAATAGGATACAAATAATAAGGATATTCTACAGTCAAATATGTAAAAACAACCAATTTAACCCCTTTTTTAACTTCTGTGACCTTGACCTTTGACCTGACCTAATATTTTTGCATATTTATGTTCCTCTTGACTAGACCTATACACTTGCCAAGTATGAAAAGTCTACCTTATATAGTTATAGCCAAGGTTAAAGTTTAGGACACACAGACAGACAGACAGACAGACATGACAAAAACAATATCCCCCCGATCACCGATCTGGGGGCATATAAAAAGAGAGAAAAAACGCCGGTGATGGCTTCAGCAACTACAACGTTATTATGAATTACATTGAGTTCATTATTCCTTTTTCGTTTTTGGTGTCTTAAGGTAGATAGACTCTATTCCGCCATTCTTAAATTGCTAATTATGTATTGCTTGGTGTATTCTGTTTTTGGATATGCGGATATTTACATAAATTGTGAAACAGTTAAGGCACGGACCATTTGATTTACAGGGGGGTGGGGGGCTGGTATTTTTTTAGAAAAAAAATTTCTGGCCCTGATCCTGTCCATTAGAAAAAAAGCCCGGTTCAACAAAATTTTCTAGCATTGTGTATATGGGGAAAAATAATCTAGACAAAAATTTCCCGGCTCTGGTGAAAATCCAAGCCCCCCCTCCTGAAAATCTACTGGTCCGTGCCTAAATATCATTTCCGCCACAAAAATGGAACACAAACCAAGTAGTTGCACATGTAATTGAGGCTGTATAATTTGAAAGTAAAATATTTTTTAAAAGGATATTTAAAAAAGGGAGATAATCGAATAAAATATTTTACAAAGATACAACTATGAGAAGTACTTTTGTTTGATGCATCGGCAAACAAATACTGAAGCAAAAAAGGATGAAAGGGGGAATTCCAAAACAACGAAACCCCCATTTTCATTCATATGTCAAGAAAGTATTTTGAAAGCGATAGCTCCCGTGTTGAAGAGAAAAAATCTCATCGATATTTGGTCAAAAATGGCAAAATTTTGATTTTCCTCTAACTGTTCTTTAGGAATATTTCATTTTTCAAATAAAGTTAATTCCGAAACAAGCATGGTGACCCATAACTTTTATTGCAGATTTTCAACAAGTTGAATGAGATATCTTCAAATGTACTGAATTTTTAAAAAAAAAATAGGTAGATTCAACATTAGTGTTTATCTACCTTAAAAACTTTCAGCATTTACAACAATTTTTTCTTTGCTTTATATTGCATTGCAAACTACAGTAGGTTGCTAAACAAACAACTATGTAAAATGTAAGTACATTTTTATTGTTAATTTTTTATTGTGAAATGATTAGAAATATTAATGTTCAAAATACAAAGAACTAAGAATTGATAATAGTTAACTTCCACAATTACTGTAGTTTACTCATATTCACTGCAGAAAGGTATAAAAAAAATACATTAACGTTTTCGAGCTGAAAGAATACAAATAAAACTTAAAATATAACAACAAATTCCGAGTAGAGATGGAAAGCAATTTTAACTTGATTATATTATTACACTCTAGATACTGTAATTTTATACATCCTTGTAAGTTTTGACCAATACAAAGTTTATTTGCAATTGCATATTGGAAATCAGATATAAATTATTTTTGAAAATTGAAAAAAAAGTTTGAAAAATTTAAAAACATGATAATGAATGTCTTATATCGAAATGTTAATGAAGAATTATGGTCTGCATCTGTCGACAAATCTCGGGTAGAGAACAACATCCCTTATATGTTCTATTTTAAGTAACCAACACAGATATCTCTCCAAACCTAAGCCATATCCACCATGAGGACAGGTACCATATCTTCTCTGAAATTAAAAAAAAAAAACATCTTTAATTAACGAGATAATTACATCATGTATGCAAAACTATGTTTGATCACAAATTATACCTAACAACGAGAAATCAGAAGTTTTAATAATCAATGTTGACTTGACGAGTTAATATGGATTTTTTTTTGTCACGCAGTCTTTTGTAATATCTCCATTAGATCTGTATTATTGTTAAGGACTACCAGCTGTTTGTTAAAGGAGAAATTGAACCTTAGGTCACATTTGGATCCTATTTCACTATTTTAGATTCTTCCTACACCAAAATTGATGCGTTTCGGAAAAAGCTCTTCTTTTTGCATGTTTTTTTTAAATTTTCTTTCACTGTTGTAAACTTGAAGTGTAGGGCTTGATGCATAAGCTAATGTTCCTTCATCTATTACGGATTCCAGAAATCCAGAAACACAAAATAATCAATAAAAATAGTTCAGTCACAGAAAGCCCAGTAAAATTTTAAAATAGTAAATTATCACCATTTAATCT
>MJUU01047867.1:28636-44931 GCA_002080025.1 Modiolus philippinarum | reverse complement strand
AGAAAAACAATAATGAAAACAAAAGACAAACATAAATAACGATAGGAACTCGGGATAGCCGGACTTGGTACCGGCACTAGCAACAGCCAGTGGTAGGGTTAAACTTGTTTATGGGTATCCAAACCTCCCCCTCTCTATCCTGTTTCCCTATAGTATAATAAACATGCGAATAAAACCCAATACAGGTAGACTACTAACTCAATTACCAGTATCTTGGAAAAGAAAAGCATATGACAAAACGTAATTTAGAAAGATGGATCAAAGAGTGCTCGCCGCTAAACTGCTCAAGGAATCTAGTCTGCTGGTAAAACACCGTCGCATTAGAAAATACTTAATTTAATCTAACCTCGATATTCATTTCGTAACTCGTATCTTATTCTGAGTAACATACCTGGTCAATATACCAATAATATGGAGTAGGATCAATTCCTTCACGTTTAAATCCAGCATTTAGTTCATCTTCATGCCATGTCCTCATTGATCCACCAACAATCTCACCAACACCTGGCATCAACAAGTCTACCTGTAATATTATGTTTTAATGGTGGTTATTGTTTTTTAAAGAAGTGCAAAATTTGCATGTTATATGAATTACATCCACAATTTGGTTAACTGTCATTTTTACGAAAGAAAGGTGCAGATATATTTTTAGGTGGTATAATATTTTGTTATAATTATTTCCCTACTTTTCTCAAACCCCACGTGCACCAAACGAGATGTATCAAACTTACTACAGTTGTTTTGGATAAGTAAAGATTGAATCACTGGAATGCTAAATTTAAATTAGTACAGTAATTTTGTTGCTTTGAAGATGGCTATTTCGACGGTTTATGTCTCATCTAGTGAAATATCATTCTAAAGACGAGAAAAAGAAAATATGGAAGCCGGAAGAAAATATAATGAAAGCTGGAAGACAATATATAATTTTAAGGCGTGCAAGTAAGTAAAAGTTTGAAAAGCGGTATGGTACAATGGAAATCCCCTAAAAGTAACACAGTTCTATTAGACTTTGTACTTTTAAATATAATTATTTATTCTACCGCTGGCGTTTGCTGGTGCCGGTACCAAGTCCGGCTGTTCCGAGTTCCTATCGTTGTTTTCGTTTGTCTTTTGTCTTTTTGTATTTTTCATGTGTTTTCTCTGGCAGATTGTAGAATGTAATTGTAATTTTCAGCCATTGAAGATGTTTCCAGTTATTCCCCTTTTTCCATGTCTACATTTGTTCATTGCCAAAATTGAAGTGTTTTACTGCGGGTCTTGTGATACTCTCCGCGAATAGAGACCTAGAACAAAAAGCTTTCTGGTGCAAAAAAACCTAGAAAATACAGTAAAGAAAAGTTTTTAAACTGATGATATACACAGTCTCATTGGTTAAGATGTTCTTCAGTGCCAATAAAGCCAGACACAGAAAACGTACCTGATCGCACTTCAATAGGAGTTCATGTGAACATGTAAAGGTTATCTGTTTGAGTAGTATGTTACGAAGTTTTATGAAAATTAAATATCGAATTAGTCTTTATAGGACTTTCAAAAGAAATTTCCAAGTATAAAGTTCAGTTAATTGTACCATTCTAAAATGCGTTCATTCACTTGTCAATAAATTCACAATTTCTTGTTGTGTTTGACAAACCTTTATATGAGGACAATTGTAATGCAACATCAATAAAATATATGAAAACCAAATTTTCAGGCCAACAACATTATATGGAATGTAAAAAAATGTTTGTTAAATAACTTACAGATTCTGTAACCCTAGTGTCATCAGAACATCTCTGCATATAAAATGATTTGATTTCCGCTGGGAAATGTGTTAAGAAAATTGGACATCCTATTTTGTCGTTCATTTTTCTCTCTGGAGCTTCTGGAATATCCTAAAAATTAAAAAAAATACAGATTATATAAAATACAATTCTTTTCCCAGATATATGAGCCCCTAAATACTAACGCACTATCAATGCCAATCAAATAAGTTAAATACAGAGCACTGGAATATCATAAAAATAACTAGGACAGTAGAATACCGAAGGAACAAGGGAAGCGATGACAACAAAAATCGAAGTCCAAAGACATGCCAAAAACGGCAACAGAGAAAAACAAAGACAAAAACAAGGACGTGAGACAGCTACAATGCGCGGAAATAAAAAGAAAATATTTTAGAACTAAGGCACTCATAGTGTGAACTTCCATGAAAACCGGGAGTGACATCAGGTGCTTCGGAAGGGTAAGCATATCCTTCTTCGCTAGCGGCACCAATAACACTATCAATGAGTCAATCCAGGGTTGAGTCAAATCCGGTTATGTCAAATCCGTGAAGACGTGAAATCTAGCTGAAAATGTCCGTTTTCAATTGGGACATAGGCACGTCTTATCTGCCAATGATGTCATGGTGACGGTCATAGAATTTCTAAAGGGATCAAAGTAACAAAGGCTAAACAAATCCCTGACTAAGCAGCTTTTGGGACATTGTTTTTGCTCTATTAAAAAAATCACTGTATAAACTACATGCTCGACAGTAACGAATCAACTGTGAAATGTACACTCCTTAGACTGGAGAGGTAGGTATATTGCTGGTCAGAAAGGGAAAGTTCACAATTGGGAAGTTAAAATCATCACGTTTGTCATATAGCTTAGATTTCAAACGTCCATCTTCGTCAATGTATATTAAAAGATCTTAGTACGAAGCTTAAGTAAGTGTATCAGTAGTGTTTTTAATTTCAAGCTCATTGGGATAGATCTGGCACAAATATTCCTTGAATTTTGGATTATTAAGATAAAGTACATCGTCTATGTAGCGGAAGCTGAAATTTAATGAATGGGATAAATGTTTTTGTTCTTTCTGTGTTTGCCCTTGTAAAAACTTCGCCTCATACGAGAAAAGAAAGAGATCAGCTAAAAGTGGCGCACAGTTAGTTCCCATTGGAATAAAGATACGAATAAAAATTATTTTTAAACTGCGTTTGGGTATTTTTATTATTATCATTTTTTATTATTATTTTTTTTTTATTGTATTTGATAATGGATGCTTTTAAATAATGGTGACAAAAATGGTTATCAAAATAAACAAATACCCAAGTACTGAAGTAACTGTAAATTTAGTTTCTGTTTATGGCTTTTTCGACAACCATATAATTCCAGTAGAGATCAAATCAAGATATTTAGATGACAACAAATAAAAGCTGATGGGGAACAAATAACCAATGTGCTCTAAATATTGATAAAAAATCAGCCAAGACAGAGCTTTTCGTGAGAACGATACTTATTATTTTCAACTATAATTGTACAAAATTTAAACATTTTCAGTTTTAAAATAAAATAAAGTCTTGTTCACAGCCCCGGGGACTTACAGTCAACAGCAGTGGTATCGACCCAATGGTAACAAATGTCAAAATACCGAAGAAAAAAATGTAAATTCAGTCACTGCATTAGGCCATTTCGACTACCTATGTCTGCCCTGTGCAGATCAATTCATAATATTTTGAAGAAAATGATGAATGAGGGCTGACACAAAACAAATAACCAATATAATCCAAATGTAAATCAAAAACCAGCTAAGAACAGAGCTTTGCACAAGGAGGTACTCCTTAATCTAAAATAGGATTTTACAAAATTTAGACATTTTTTAGTTTCTAAAATAAGATTTGTTTTCGAGCCAGCATTGAAGTACTGATTACTGGACTCGTGAATACCCTCGAGCTCGGAGACTAACAGTCCAACATCTGAGACATAACTCAGTTGTAACATCTAACAAAATACCGAAGTAACTATAGATTTAGTTTCTGCATATGGTTACCTTTATACCGGTAGCTAATTTACATCTAACGGAAGTGAGACTAATTACTAATTTCTACATACAACATTAAATATCTGAATCCTCATAAAAAACGGTGATGACTGAACCCTAAGAATATTTTATATTTGAATTAAAGGATAGTTCAGTTTTGAAATGTTAGGCATTTGAACAATCCATGTGGTGTATATAATGATTGCAAGTGTGAGTGAGAATAGTTTTTGTGTCAATTTCCTAACATTATCTGTCTTTAATACTTTATTTTCTTCTTCGGTCAAGTGCAATGACGGAACTGTGGTGATCGCGGTGGATGCTCCAGGGCCCTTACTGTTGTGGAAAATAGTTTCATGTTGAAATACAGTAAGCTGAGCTCTTTCTTAAAATATAAAAATGCACTATTAATTTGATATTTTTGCACCTTTTTAATTTAGGTAAACCCAAAGCCTAAAAAATAGATCAGAAACTTGGGTCCATCTTCATAATGAATAAAATTTACATGTATTGTAATTATTCAATTCTATAACAAACCCTGCGTAGTGGGACAGTGTTTTACCAGCAGACAAGCCTTCTTGGGCTAGCAGGCAGTTTGGCAGCGAGCACTCCTTGACCTGTCTTTCTAAATTACATTTCGTCTTATTCTTTCTTTTTCAAGATTGTGGTCTTGGAGTTAGTAGTCTACCTGTATTGGGTTGTATTTGAATGAATGTTTTTATACTATAGGGAAAAGGGATAGAGAAAGGGGAGGTTTGGGTAACTATAAACTAGTTAAACCAGAGGCTATCTCTAGCTTTTGTTAGTTCTGGTATCAAGTACGGCTATCCCGAGTTCTTACCGATGTTTACTTTTGTCTTTTGTCTTTTAATGGTGTTTTTCTTATGTAGTGCCCGTGAGGATTGTGGCATGTGATTTTCGGCCATTTGAGGTGTTATTTTTTGTTTATAATAATTTATTATTCATGACATAATACATGTGCCAAAAATTATCAAAGTTAAATGAGCAACTTTAACAAATATCATACAGCAATCGGAAATGATTAAAAACAAATACCTCTCCAAATTCGTAAAATGTACCATCATCTTTTGTGATATTGTTTTCCTTTAAATACACAATGGCGTCAGCATATCTCATTCTCATGAACGGCCTCTTTGGAATTTCCAGGTCCTGAAATAATATTTTTCCTAAGATACTGCAACCAAAATGTTTTATCTTAAATTCTTCCACTAACAGACAAAGACAATTTTATGACTGTATAAACTTGATTGTTTTTCTTGCCGCTTTTATAATTCACTATAATTTTATATAGCATGAATAAGATTTATAAACTTATAATTCACTATAAATTTATACATCATATTCATGAAACCAAACCATACAATTTATATAAATTTATTAATAAAATAAAGTTGATAATCACTAAGTGTTTTGGTTAGATTTTCCAGCTTGTCTGGTTTTATCTATTTCAAAGCACTTTAATATTTTACCAACATTTCATTTATTGAGTATTGTATCAGAGTCTCATTGAATTCTATTAATTTTATCACATTCAGCTTATGTTTAACCTACGAAAAACTCTGTAAAATTCTGTTTCCAGTTAAATTTTTAATTACTAGTTCCGCAAGAAAAAGAGATCAGTAACCCATCTTTTTTTTCTATTATTACTTCTTCTATGGTTTTTCTTAATCATCTGTTTATTTAAAATTAATTTTAATTTCAAATAAGCAGCGAGCATCTTTAAAGTTTGGTCTAATAGTTTACTAGTAGCAAGGTCAGATAGTTCATAATCACTTGCTGTAATGCTGTAAAGGGTTTTTTTGGGTATGGTTTAAATTTCGCGATTTTGCGTCATAAACTTATTCGCACGGTTTTATTTTATTTATCACTTATGTTTAATAGACGATATTCCACTTTCAAATTTTTGGGTAGTTGTCGACATCTTACACAAAATCTACTGGAAACTAATACCTGACGTCAGTTGAGCGTAATCTAGGAATTCTCCTATTTATTTTCTTGACCTAAAATAATTTGGTTAGAAAATAACTAAATACCGAGGTTACTGTGAATTTACTTTCTGCATATGCGCATTTCGACAACTTATGTCTCTACAGTGCAGATAAAATCTAAATGTTTGGAAGACCATATACTCAAAGATATCTAAAAACTGATAGAGAACAAATAACCAAGTATGATCTAAATGTAAAGCCAAAATTAACTAAGGACAGAGCTATGCATGAGGGAGATACTCCTTAGTTTTTTTCAACATAATTTACAAAATTTTAGATATTGTAAGGTTCCAGAAATAATCGGCTTTCGGGTCAGCACCGAAGTACTGACTACTGGGCTGGTGAATACCCTCGGGGACTAACAGTCCACCAGCAGTGGCATCGACCCAGTGGTAAAAAATAACTAAATACCGAGGTTACTGTGAATTTACTTTCTGCATATGCGCATTTCGACAACTTATGTCTCTTCAGTGCAGATAAAATCTAAATGTTTGGAAGACCATATACTCAAAGATATTTAAAAACTGAAAGAGAACAAATAACCAAATATGATCTAAATGTAAAGCCAAAATTAATTAAGGACATAGCTATGCATGAGGGAGATACTCCTTAGTTTTTCAACATAATTTACAAAATTTTAGATATTGTAAGGTTCCAGAAATAATCGGCTTTCGGGTCAGCACCGAAGTACTGACTACTGGGCTGGTGAATACCCTCGGGGACTAACAGTCCACCAGCGGTGGCATCGACCCAGTGGTAAAAATAACTAAATACCGAGGTGACTGTGAATTTCTTTCTGCATATGCGCATTTCGACAACTTATGTCTCTTCAGTGCAGTTAAAATCTAAATGTTTGGAAGACCATATACTCAAAGATATTTAAAAACTGAAAGAGAACAAATAACCAAATATGATCTAAATGTAAAGCCAAAATTAGCTAAGGACAGAGCTATGTATGAGGGAGATACTCCTTAGTTTTTTTCAACATAATTTACAAAATTTTAGATATTGTAAGGTTCCATAAATAATCGGCTTTCGGGTCAGCACCGAAGTACTGACTACTGGGCTGGTGATACAGAAATGACCCGCCTGGGGTAAAATGTTGATTTATGACATGTTCGGCTTTTTTCAATCATAAACACCTTTCATATGTTGATAGAAGAATTTCTTCCCTTTGCCCTCATACAGCGGGACGCCATTTTTACCCCGTTTGACCTCTTTGACCCGCCATTCTAATACCCGGAACGTTCCGGAATTGGACTTTTGGAAGAAGATTTATTACGTTTGTAATATAAATAATTTAACTCGAGGGGGAAATTTTCAAGAAAATGTGTCCAACGAATTAGCGAAAATAAACCCCTCGCGAAAATTTCCCCTTTTACAGAAAATGAATGTTAGTTTTTCTCATCGGATTCTTGATAACGTTATTATTATTATTATTATTATTATTTTGGTGGTGATGATTCGATTACTGGTTGTATTTTGTAATTAATATATCATTATCAGACCCACTTCTTGATTATTTGATTAATATATATATTTTTATATTTACTAAAATGCCTGTTTCAGTAAAATATTACTAGATACAATAATAAATACACGTTCAAAAAATTCATGATTTATTGATTTTGCATTATTCCCCAAAGGAGCCTTATATGTGAGTGATTGTTATTTGTTATAACTGGATTGCATCATAATCAGCAGTATGAAGTAGATAAATGTCACGAAACTACTAAGACTTCCATAATATTTCATTTTAAAATTTCTAAAAGTGAATAATATTAATGCTTCGACTCCGTTATATTATTTATGATTTGGTATCTTATATTTCTCACACTGATGTATTATTGTGCAAGTATCTTGGTCTTTACCAACATACAGGGTTTAATTCCTTCACTAATTTGCCGTAAGATGAGGTCAAGACTTTTTCTACCACTCCACAAACTAGGTCTTCTATATGCTGTAACAGGTCGTCAAAACTGATAAATGGAAGCTCACCTTCAACATGAGTGTACCTAATCAAAACATGATATGAAATGAGATCGACTTCCAGAAAAAACAGTGGATTTCCAATGTTTACAATTTTTGTTTTAAACTGTGAGATACAGTTTCCTCCCGATGCAACAATTCAATCTATCTAATTTTAGAAAACATGCAAATCGTTAATTTTCCCCCTAATTTCAGCCTTTTTCATTTGCAAACGCTGTCAGAGATGTTTTTTATACACCTTTCTTGCTTAAAAGTATCAGGTGTCATTTTTTTTTCATTAATTTTTTTTTTGTCCATGTTTTTTTTTATCCTGAGTGTACCCATTCTATCATTGTAGTCTGTATAAGCTTAGGGTCTTTCTTCAGTTACTAAAATGATAATATAATACATTTACTTAGGGCCCCGCCACTATGTTGCGGACGCCCTATAGTAATCACTCTGTCCGTCCGTCCGTCTGTCCGTCCGTCCGTCCGTCCGTTCGTGCGTCCGTCCGTCCCTCCGTTCGTGCGTCCGTCCGTCCGTCCGTAACAAAGTTGTGTCCGGGCTATAACTTTTTTGTCTTTTGAGATAGGCTTTTGATATTTCGCATGTAGATAGATCACTTCAAGACAACGTGTCATGAACAATGATTGGTGACCTTTGACCTTGACCTTTGTCGTCAAGGGCAGATTTTTGCTTTTCTAATGACAAGTCGTGTCCGGGCTATAACTTTTTTTGTTTTTTGAGATAGGCTTTTGATATTTTGCATGTAGATAGATCACTTCAAGACCATGTGTCATGAACAATGATTGGTGACCTTTGACTTGACCTTTGTTGTCAAGGTCAGATTTTTGCTTTTATAATGACAAGTCGTGTCCGGACTGTAACCCTTATGTCTTTTGAGGTAGGCTTTTGATATTTTGCATGTAGATAGATCACTTCAAGACGATGTGTCATGAACAATGATTGGTGACCTTTGACCTTGACATTTGTCTTCAAGGTCAGATTATTGCTTACATTCTGTTGATATCTTGATAATATGATGGTGTCTATACTTGTGTAGTGTCCACCTTTGTACTGTGTCCACACCTGTATTGTGTCCACACACACTTAAATTTGCACTTATATTACAGCGGGCCCACAGAGATGGCTGCCATCTCTCTTATGTCTAGTTCATATTTCAGTTACTCAAGATGAGAATTTTTTGCTAAATATAATAGGAAGAAGCTCAAAAATACCGGTAACAAAAAAGCAAAACAGTAAATTTAACATAATAATGAGTTTTCAAATTACTTTAATTTGCAAAAGAAAAAAAATCAGAATTTATGGAAAAAAAACGTACTCAGCTAAATGTCTTCTTGTTCTTGATCGTTCTGCCCGAAAAGATGACATTATACAGAAAACATCTCCTAAGGCGGGAATGGCTGTTTCTAAGTACAACTGAGAGGACTGTGTCAGGNTTTTACCAACATTTCATTTATTGAGTATTTTATCAGAGTCTCATTGAATTCTATTAATTTTATCACATTCAGCTTATGTTTAACCTACGAAAAACTCTGTAAAATTCTGTTTCCAGTTAAATTTTTAATCAGTAGTTCCGCAAAAAAAGAGATCAGTAACCCATCTTTTTTTTCTATTATTACTTCTTCTATGGTTTTTCTTAATCATCTGTTTATCTAAAATTAATTTTAATTTCAAATAAGCAGCGAGCATCTCTAAAGTTTGGTCTAATAGTTTACTAGTGGCAAGGGCAGATAGTTCATAATCACTGGCTGTAATGCTGTAAAGGGGGTTTTTTGGTATGGTTTAAATTTCGCGATTTTGCGTCATAAACCTATTCGCACGGTTTTATTTTCGCGACTCTCACTTATGTTTAATAGACGATATTCCACTTTCAAATTTTTGGGTAGTTGTCGACATCTTACCCAAAATCTACTGGAAACTAATACCTGACGTCAGTTGAGCGTAATCTAGGAATTCTCCTATTTTTTTCTTGACCTAAAATAATTTGGTTAGAAAATAACTAAATACCGAGGTAACTGTGAATTTACTTTCTGCATATGCGCATTTCGACAACTTATGTCTCTTCAGTGCAGATAAAATCTAAATGTTTGGAAGACCATATACTCAAAGATATTTAAAAACTGATAGAGAACAAATAACCAAATATGATCTAAATGTAAAGCCAAAATTAGCTAAGGACAGTGCTATGCATGAGGGAGATACTCCTTAGTTTTTTTTTCAACATAATTTACAAAATTTTAGATATTGTAAGGTTCCAGAAATTATCGGCTTTCGGGTCAGCATCGAAGTACTGACTACTGGGCTGGTTAATACCCTCGGGGACTAACAGTCCACCAGCAGTGGCATCGACCAAGTGGTAAAAAATAACTAAATACCGAGGTTACTGTGAATTTACTTTCTGCATATGCGCATTTCGACAACTTATGTCTCTTCAGTGCAGATAAAGTCTAAATGTTTGGAAGACCATATACTCAAAGATATTTAAAAACTGATAGAGAACAAATAACCAAATATGATCTAAATGTAAAGCCAAAATTACCTAAGGACAGAGCTATGCATGAGGGAGATACTCCTTAGTTTTTTTCAACATAATTTACAAAATTTTAGATATTGTAAGGTTCCAGAAATAATCGGCTTTCGGGTCAGCACCGAAGTACTGACTACTGGGCTGGTGAATACAGAAATGACCCGCCTGGGGTAAAATGTTGATTTATGACATGTTCGGCTTTTTTTCAATCATAAACACCTTTCATATGTTGATAGAAGAATTTCTTCCCTTTGCCCTCATACAGCGGGACGCCATTTTTACCCCGTTTGACCTCTTTGACCCGCCATTCTAATACCTGGAACGTTCCGGAATTGGACTTTTGGAAGAACGTTTATTACGTTTGTAATATAAATAATTTAACTCGAGGGGAAAATTTTCAAGAAAATGTGTCCAACGAATTAGCGAAAATAAACCCCTCGCGAAAATTTCCCCTTTTACAGAAAATGAATGTTAGTTTCTCTCATCGGATTCTTGATTACGTTATTATTATCATTTTTTTGTGGTGATTATTCGATTACTGGTTGTATTTTGTAATTAATATATCATTATCAGACTCACTTCTTGATTATTTGATTAAGATATATTTTTTTATATTTACTAAAATGCCCTGTTTCAGTAAAATTATACAAGATACAATATTAAATACACGTTAAAAAAAATCATGATTTATTGATTACGCATTATTCCCCAAAGGAGCCTTATATGTGAGTGATTGTTATTTGTTATAACTGGATTGCATCATAATCAGCAGTATGAAGTAGATAAATGTTTTTGTCACGAAACTACTAAGACTTCCATAATATTTCATTTTAAAATTTCTAAAAGTGAATAAAATTAATGCTTCGACTCCGTTATATTATTTATGATTTGGTGTCTTATATTTCTCACACTGGTGTATTATTGTGCAAGTATCTTGGTCTTTACCAACATACAGGGTTTAATTCCCTCACTAATTTGCCGTAAGATGAGGTCAAGACTTTTTCTACCACTCCACAAACTAGGTCTTCTATATGCTGTAACAGGTCGTCAAAACTGATAAATGGAAGCTCACCTTCAACATGAGTGTACCTAATCAAAACATGATATGAAATGAGATCAACTTCCAGAAATAACAGTGGATTTCCAATGTTTACAATTTTTGTTTTAAACTGTGAGATACAGTTTCCTCCCGATGCAACAATTCAATCTATCTAATTATAGAAAACATGCAAATCGTTAATTTTCCCCCTAATTTCAGCCTTTTTTATTTGCAAACGCTGTCAGAGATGTTTTTTATACACCTTTCTTGCTTAAAAGTATCAGGTGTCATTTTTTTTCATTAATTTTTTTTGTCCATGTTTTTTTTATCCTGAGTGTACCCATTCTATCATTGTAGTCTGTATGAGCTTAGGGTCCTTCTTCAGTTACTAAAATGATAATATAATACATTTAATTCATATTTCAGTTACTCAAGATGAGAATTTTTTACTAAATATAATAGGAAGAAGCTCAATAATACCGGTAACCTAAAAAACGTACTCAGCTAAATGTCTTCTTGTTCTTGATCGTTCTGCCCGAAAAGATGACATTATACAGAAAACATCTCCTAAGGCGGGAATGGCTGTTTCTAAGTACAACTGAGAGGACTGTGTCAGGTAAGCCTGAAAAAGAGCCGATTAATTAGCTAAAAAAGAAAAACTGGGGCAACTCTATCAATACCTAATGTACAACAATTTATCCACATATTTCAAATATGGAAAGATTAGTTGGAAACACTTTATAATGCTATAACAGAACGGCATGAACTGGACATTTAAATTGACCAACTGCATATTCAACTGAAATGACAGTGTAAAAAATGCTAAAAGTATTTCAATTAAACTATTTCCAAAATCTCCAATATTTCTTAGTATCAATAGAGTAATCACAATGTACACTGAAACACGCCACCTATGCCATGCTGAAATAGCATTTAAACCGGATCTATTCAATGCATATAACCCCTTATGTCACAATCAAAACTTATAGTATCCATCGCCTTCTTAAATAGTCATGATGTACTTTTTTGTTAAATAATAGTAGAATCACATTAACTAGTTATATATAGGGATTCGGAAACCTTGATTAATTTTGCATTTACGTCATATTTCAGTAATGTTCATGTCCTAGAGCATTCAGTCTCTTTATATTTCCATTTTAACAGCATGTGTGTACTTATAATCACAATAAATGAGAATCTTTATGTCTATTGTTTGATTCAACATAGGAGCATCATTTTATCTTTAACTCTCCAACGTTCTTTTACATTTTTTTATTTGCTTAGTGATGAAATAAACTCTTAAGGACATGATATTGATCATTCTGTAAACTATTACACTTATACTAGAATTTACCTCTTCCCCAAAGTAATCCAGCTTAAACAGTGTTCCTCCTCCTTCGACTTGGGTTTGCACTAAAGATGGTGGTGTTATCTGTAAGGATAAAAATTGTATTTTTTCTTAATTTATGCACGGAAGTTTCTTATTATAGTTATGCTATGCATGGCAGTTTAAATCGTGTTGGTTTCTTTTCCACATTAGCGTTAGAATAATTTCTCATTATATTTTTTAACTTATATAACTTTATATGTGTTGCTTATACAGTGTAATCGTTAACTGGTCGCAGCGTTATAGAAAGAACATCAATATCTCAATGAACATTTAAGGTTTGTATATATGTAGTGCCCTGATTTATGTTATGTATGCACAGAGAACCGTCTTGTGAATATGACTGTCGAGGATGTACATTGACAAAATCATAAAAAAAAATGTCAGAAGAAAACAGATATTGGATTGTGACGCATCATCCCAGTAGACTTGAAATGTTACTGCCAGAGCTCTAGGTTTATGACTTATTTTTTTAAAACAGGAGATGCGTTTTCAGTCTGTTCACAAGATATTACTCTTATGTTTATATTTGAAGTTTTTCTTGAAATTTATGCAATTTTTTCAGACATAACTAAAGGAGCGCTATGCCTCTTAGCTATGAACGGTTATTATCATAGTCCATGATTTTACATATCTAGACAAATGAGACATTGGACAGAAGAGTCAGTGTATTGAGGAACAACTATAGATCTATGGATGTCTTTCTCAGTTGCAGATTGACAGTTGTTATTGAGGCACATTCTATAGGGGCGAGAGAAAATACTCGTGATTCGACGGTGGGGTGGGGAGGGGGGGGGGGTAGACTGGTATTGATCATGTTCTCCTAACGCTTTACAAAACAAACAATTAATAAACTTATTTATTTATTTATCTCATTTAGTATTCTGTCCAAGTGGTTCTTGATTAATTGAACAAGTTGAATAGTTGAAAAGTAAGTGAGAACTGAACCGTCAGTCAACGAACAATCAAGGGACAACTGCATCATCGAAAACACTAAAAAACAAGGATAATTAATTGAAAATCAGATATCTTACCTCAAAGAAACCTTTCCCAAAATACACCTGACGAAAACAGTTTGCAATAAAAGATCTCAGCTTCAATATTCTGGATGTCTACAATATATATTAAAACAGATGTTACCACAAAGTAATTTGATGTCATCGTACTTTGCCACTGACCTGAAAGAAAGATCTTCATCTCTAGAATTAAAAATATTTTCAACCTTCAAGCCTCTGCCGAAGTTACAGAAGCTTGGTTTTTTATTCCATACATTTCCTCCTATTACACAGAGTAATAATCTGTGATCGAATGAAAACAGTGATATTTATAAACATTTAAATTCTTCAAAATAAAAAGAAAGTTTCGGCTATAAAAAGATTCTAAAGAGCTAAACTATTAAAGTTCTTGGTTAGAACGAAAACTGATATTTTAAAGAAAAAGTCGCATTTTTTAAAATGTAAAATAATACTAAGAAAGAATTTAAAATACGTCTTTTACTATTTTCTGTATCTTTGGGAATTTAATATTAAAATTGTTTATTCGACACATACTTTGTTGAATTTGTTTTATTAGATCAATTCAGTACTATGCTGTATAGCCTAGTATTATTGCGTTTAATGTTAATCTTTGTACTGTCCCGTTTACTGTCAATACAAATGACGTTTTATCGTAAATCAAATTAGCAAAAACGTGGACCACGCTCAAAAACATATCCACCTCCCATCCCCCACCTCCCCATTTAATTTTAGAAATTTTGCAAAAGAATAATTTAAATCGAATTTGAAAACAGTTGGAGTACGTTGATAATATGTACTGAACATTCTGTAAGTTTCAGTGAATTTCATTCTGAGGTCTAGGAAGACTTGTTGCCACAAACTAGGTACCCCCATTCAATTTTAAAAACAAGGCAAGTACATGTTTTACTATGAGAAATCCATAAAAATCATTAGATTCCAAATTTCAAATACTTGTTGCATAATGGCATTAGGTATTGAGGATTCTGAGAAAATTTCATTGTATTTCATTGGGGAGTCTATTGTGCCACAAAGTCTGAACCCCTATGGCGGACGGACGAACATACGGGCAGACTGACACCATGATCACTATATACCGCCTCGCTAAAGCGGGGATTTAAAAAACGCTTTATTTATTGTCAACTTACATTTTCTCCTCTCACCATCATGTGTCTGTTTTCTAATTGTACATCTACATGTGCCTCCTTAAAATAAGATAGATAAATAAAAAAAACTAATAAAGCCGTAAATACGCAATAAAGGGATATGAAGTAAATGCACACGAGACAAAGTCTCTACAAATACATGGTAAAACAAAGCATTAAACAATGCTTTTATAGTTGTTCTTTATCTTGAAGTTACCATGAGGCCTTCAACAATGAGCTTTGTTCATATGCCTCACAGTAAGTTAAAGACGGACCCTAGCACCGGTTTGAGCAGAATTCATTGCTAGATGTCGAGCAACGCTATTAATATATCCATCCTTCTGAAGTCTACTTTAAGTTTTATGCAACATTTGGTCACATTTTTCGATAAAATTGCCAGACTAACAACACATAGGGGAAAGCAAAACGTGTGTTCATAACAAAAGATATAAACAAAATAAATGCGACCTTATTCTAATTATTTTGTGTGATGGGTGCAACATATGGAGCAGATCCGGAGCACTTATTTTTCTTCTATTTTTTTGTGTGGTTCACACTGTATTCGTTTGTGTTTAAATTTTGTTTTAAATTAATACTGATTGCTTTTATATAAAACACAGTGCTTTAAAGCACTGAACGTAGCATAAATCATTTTCTAGTTTTATTTAGGAATTGAATACAATTTTTAACTTTTTATTACAGTCACGTGGTCAAGTATATTTCGTGAAAAATCCAGCTTAGCTTTGATATACCAAATGACACTTTGTTCACAAATCCAGTTGACGAAATGAATTTGAATTAAAATTATTAATGATATTGTGAGTCTTCAACAAAGAGTTACATGTTCATATTTGAATATAGATTTTAAATGCATATTTTCAATTATTAATTTCAAACTTTAGTAAAGATAAGTGTTGAAATTTCAATTGTCATTTATGAATAAATATTGCAGTGCTATCTATGTTCAGTGTGATACATTGCATACCAAAAATCTAAACTGACAAATTGTAATAGAATTGAATTATTCTATGATATGTAGCAGCAAAGTCAACACAGCAACAAATGTTGAAATAAACACTAATCTATTAATAAGATTAAATATCAAAGCTGCATTTAACATGCATAAATGCTTTGGCTGAATGAGTATATGAATGCTAAGCTGTTCGTTATGTCATTGAATAACAAAATACCGAAGATATTATGAATTTAGTTTCTGAAATAATTTTCTATATACTGGAGCCAAAAGGTTGTTTCTTTTCTAAGAAAAAAAACATATGCTAATAATTACAAGGCAGACCAGTCAAATTGACCTTCCTAGCATTATTTATTTCTTCCGCCAAATGAAATCGTTCATTAGCAGCAATATACCTACCTCTCCAGCCTATGGAGTGTACATTTCACAGTT
>MJUU01047867.1:12366-23993 GCA_002080025.1 Modiolus philippinarum | reverse complement strand
GGACACGAAATGCACATGGTTTTACTATCATAAACGTCAAAGGTCAAAGTCAAGGTCACAGTGACCTAAATTTGGTACGCGACACATCGTCTCCCCACGATGCATCCACACACCAAGTTTGATAATCCTAGGTGCTACGGTACAAAAGTTCTGCTCCGGACACGAAAGGGGACGGAAGGACAGACGGACAGACGGACAGACATGGTGATTCCTTTATACCTCCCAAACTTCGTTTTCGGTGGTATACTAAAGTTTTAAAGCATCTAAAACAAAACAATAATTGGATACTGCCTGTGAAATCATATATCATAACTTTTTTCATGTATTAAAACAGGCATCAACGCCAGTTCTACATGGTTCTTACTACTAATACATTACATTAATTTGCAAGTTCTATGCACAGAATTAATGGAACTTTAGAGATGACACATTTAATGTTTTTTTCACTCTCATCGTTTGCAACGCTCAAAATATCATTGTAGTGTAAACTTGACAGATTTGCCATTGAACTATCCCTGTGAAATATCCATATTCGTAACATAGTACGTATTCATTGAAAATGTCATTTTTAGCTCCTCCCAAAATGGTCAATAATATTAATTTTGTATAATACCTTGACGTCTTAAGCGATGCACCCATCCATATACTTTAACTCGGATGTATCTGCTGGCCACAGTATCTCGAATCTTGATCTAAAGTAAAAAAATGTCGATAATGATATACGTAGAAGAGTGTGAGTCCTTCAACATAAGCTACATATTGTGAGTAGTTCAATTTTAGATTTGTTATGTCTTGTTATTTCAATATATTTTCTTTTCTTTTATCACTTTAAAATCGTGTTGGAGTGTCTTTGCTTTTCATGAATTCTAAACACTATTATATGATACTCTAGTTTACATACTGTATATGTTTTTTTTGTTGTTGTTTTGTATTTTTTTCTGTTTCTACTTTGACTTTGTTGTCCTTTACCAATTTTCCCGCCTGGTTTGCAGTGTAGTTAAATTGGTTGTTGAACTTAACTAGTAAAAATACCTGCGTAGGTTTAGGCAAACTTGGATCCTCCTTTAATTTTATTTGCTTTGCCTCTTCCAAGTTCTTCATTCTTTTTTCCATATCTTCTTTCTGAAGCGAGTTCATTCTTGTTATTAAAAACTAAACATGAACATATAAAAATATATCTAGTAAAAGTAAATGAGACAAAATCCATACAAATGCATTGTAAGACTAAGCGGGTGGAAATGCTTTTAATGTTGTTTTTCATCTAAAAGTCGCGACAAGGTCTTCAACAATGAGCAAACAATCACAATAACACTAAGTTCAGGTAGGCCCTTAGCACCGGTTTAAGCGGATTTCACTTGGTAGCTGTCTAACAACGCTAGATTCATGTTTCTTATCGGCATGGATGAGGAATCTTCAAGAAGCATAAATATATTGGTCAAAGTACTTTTCCTCTGCCCAACAAAGGGACTTAAAGACAAAACAACATAAAAAATCGATTGTATTGTTGGAAAACTTGGAAGACGTGGGCATTAATATAAAAGTGCAAAATATATCGGACAAAATAGTGTAGGACCACCTATATCTATATGAATTTGAAATTGCAGTATATCCGAATTCTGCAGTTGGCGTTTCTTACAACTTATGTCTTTTCAGTGTAGATACAAATTTAAAACTTTGAAATTGAAAAGAAACAATTTGTATGAAAGTTAATATGGAATAAATTGTCTTAAATGCTTAAATCAGCTGGGTAGAGAGATTTGTGAACTTCTAAATTTAAGATAATGTAACTATTCACATTATTCGCTTTTTCAAAGCACCAAAGTGCTGAATGATTCAAAAAGGTTTTAAAAACCATCATAACTATTAATGTGTTATTAATTATCATTTATATACAAATACTCACTTCTCTTTTCTCCTTGTCTGCCGATTTTGATTGTTCTTTTTGCCATATCTTCGTCACTTTCTTCAACTGAGATTTTGATACTGGTTCAAACTTCTACAATCAATATTAATAACACATAGTCTTTTTCCATACAAAGTAATGTTGAATTTGAAGAGAAAATGATTTAAAGGAGAAATACTGTTGTTGTTTATATTGAAGTACAGTATTTATCACAGAATAGAAATTCTTTTTGAAAGACCACTTTATATGATATCTATTGTACCCTTCTGTTTCGACCTTTTGACCTTATATGTATGAATATAAAAATGCGAATAGGATTTTAGGGACTCAACTTATTACATATATGAAAAAATAGGTATTGTTAACAAAACGCTTTCTTAGATTTTTTGTGTATTTATATTATTTTACTTTTTTTCTTGGTCTTTGTAATTCTTTATTTTTTTATGTATACAACACTTTATGTAAATTATTTGAATACGAATGTTCTGCATACATTAACATATCTTATATCTTTAAAGTATCTAAGAGTAACATGCTTAACGTACGAGCACATATTTATTCTAGTGATGTTGCATAGATAATAAAGTATATTCTCACTTGCATGTAAATAAACAGACTCGACAATAATAGAAGAAAAATATAAGAAAGTTCCTTGGAAAAATGTCAAAATTTTCAATACCTTTGTAACCTGTAGTGTCCCAACACACAGATATCCAGCAGTCAAATGGGTACAAAAAGCAATAAATAAACAATATGTTCTTGCATCCTTCCTTCCTTTCACACACAGTGCATCAATACTAGCAAATATAGGTAGATCAGCTGTGCATATATCCAACTTTTTAACACCTTCTTTGTATTTTCACCCTTTTAATTTCGGTATATGACAAATCTGTTATGTATTTTCTTACCCTTATTATGACTTTGCCTAGTAAGTAGAATGCCATTTTTCATATTTTTTTTAAAAAATATTGTTATCTGCTTTGGACTGCGTCGTACACAAAAGCAGATTCTGAATAGCCAATCAAATCAAGCGAAATAATAAAACGTGGTTTTACTTTTACAATGTTGAAATAATTTGAAAACCAACCCTCATTTGACCTTATTGTTCCCATTAATTGTCCATAAAAAAGACAGCGTAAATGTGCCCGAGAAAAAAATCAAATGCGCACAGGAATATACACGGGAATGACAAATTATCTTATTGTTGCACTTCGTCTTAAAGTTACCTTATTAAGCAACGGAATTTTCTCATATTCCACTACCACGTCGTCTTTTTATGTAATTGATTATGAAAAGATATGGACTAAATACACATTAAACAAAGCTTCTACAGATATATGATAAAACCAAGCAATGGAACAACGCTTTTATTGTTGTACTTCCTCTTATTTTGATATTATTTTCATCATTTGATATGAAGTCTTTTTTCACCTTACCGTATCTTCCTTGGCACCATCAACAAGTATAAGTGGGAATGGTTCTCCACCAGCATACCTCATAGCCTTAAATAATTAACGACGACCTTCACAAACATATTGTCTATATACTACATAATTATGACAGATATCATCTTAAACATTAATATAATTACACAATAATTTTTCCTAAGCAGGCGAAAAATGGTATATGGGAATGACATGATTCATACATATACTTTAAAAAGGATTTTGTTATCTTTACATATAAAAGAAAATCTTAAAATGCGTAAATTGAGATTTTTTAAAATCAAAATTGTATTTACATACTGAAATAAATTTTTAATACAAGTTTATCAATTTCAATTTTCTTCTCAAATTTCTATAACTTTAATAACTTTACATGAATTGAATATCATGTCAAAACATTTGATTTTTCTACTCTCTATACTACTCTTCCACAAGATAAACTTAAGTCAGTACTCTGGGATTTAATACATCAGTCTTCCTGTACTAAAAGGGGTGAAAGAAGATATTCATATTTAGTGATAGGTTAAGATGGGGCCGGGCCTATTTTGTTAAACATCACACATCAGTAACTTCGGTATTTTGTTACTGATTCACACAAAAATATACAGAGGAGGATGTCATCGCAATGCTGGAATTTTTGATTGATAACATATTTGTAGGATTTGGAGGACAAGTTTTCAAGCAGACAATAGGGATACCTATGGGGACTAATTGTGTGCCACTTTTAGCAGATTTGTTTCTTTATTCGTATGAAGCCAGGTTCATACAAGGGTTAGTTCAGAAAAAGACTATAAGCTAGCCAAATCCTTTAAATTCAGTTTCCAATATATAGATGATGTCCTTTCATTGAACCTCAATTTAAGGATAACCTTCATCTTATATACCCAAATGAACTTGAAATTAAAGAGACCACTGATACACCATCATCAACATCATACCTGGATCTATACCTCTACATTGACAACTCTGGACGTCTGAAAACAAAACTTTACGACAAGCGAGATGATTTAGACTTTCTTATAGTGAACTTCACGTTTTTGAGCTGTAATATTCCCACATCTCCGGTATATGGAGTGTAAATTTTACAACTCATTCGCTATTGTCGTGCCTGTAGTTTGTACAGCGTTTTTGTCAACAGAGCGAAATTACTGTCTGAAAAAACTTATACATCATATGTTCAGTCACTGTTGCAATTGTCACTAAAGACGTTTTGTGGTCGTCACCACGATTTGACAGACAGTTACAATGTTTCTATTTCACAAATGAGAACAGATATCTTTGGGTAGATCCAGAGTTTGTTATCGGACTAACACCGACTGTGACAAAACCGGACTTTTCAGTGGCAGTGTAACGGGTGCCACGCGTGGAGCAGATCATGCTTACCCTTCCGGAGCACCTGATGATACCTCAGTTTTTATAGAGTTTCACACTGTTAGTGCTTTAGTTAGGTGGCGTTCTTGTTTATTTTTGGTTAATTGTTTTGTCTTTGTCATACTGTCTCAATTCCTGTTGGATGTGAATTGTCGTGATTTTGGATTTATGATTTTAGAATTCCCCCTTTCCTCGTTCTTGTTTCGGTATTCGTTTGCCGATGTATGTTTTCCAATTTTAATATATGCATATTGCAAAGATATCAATTTGCTTAATTTGGAATATTAGCTGTGATTTAGAATGACGGTTCGACTTTCTCTTACTTTATACTGTTGTTGTACGTTACAAAGTTGTTTTTAATCCATAGTATATCGAATTCATTCATAGATGAAAAATGGCATGTGGGAATGATATGACTTTTCATTCATTTAAATTAAAGTACATGTATAAGCAATACATAAACATTAAAAAGCATTTTAACCTTAATTTCATTGCATAATAACTGAATACCGAAGTAACTGTGAATTTAATTTCTGCATATGCGCATTTCGACAACTTATGTCTCTTCAGTGCAGATAAAATCTAAACGTTTGGAAGACCATAAACTCAAAGATGTTTAAAACTGATAGAGGACAAATAACCAATGTGATCTAAATGTAAAGCCAAAATTAGCTAAGGACAGAGCTTTGCATAAATGATACACACAAATCCAAATGTACTTTGTTTCTATCAATTTTGTATTATTGTATTAATATTTTTTCATTTCTGTAATGAATTTTAAATGTTCATTCCGTTTAATTTTTATCCAGTTTAATTGCAATTACATTAGCACACAGTTCTTTTTCAACTTCAGTTGGGTTCCTATCACAGACACTTACATTTATATTTTTCATCCTATTTCGGGTTTTTTTTGGAAATGAGTGTCCTTCTTTGTGGACTACTTTTGGATTATGGCTTTCATATTAGTTGATTTTAATGCTGCTGATGAGAGGTTACCCCTTAAAACACTTGTACAGCATAACGAAATCTACTGTTTCTCATGCAACTTTGGTATTTTTGTATTAGATTAAATATTCGCCAAACCGGTGGAGATTAGCATGTTTCAAAGTTTACTGAATTATTATTAACAATATTATCATTACTAGTAGTATTATTTTGACTTACGGCTCGGTTCTCACTTAATAGACAACAACATTTGGCTATTTTGATATCGATTGTGTGCATGTTATATGATTTTCTTTTCATAAAACTATAAAATATTTCAATTAAAAAATTCATATTATGAATGTTATTATTTCAGAAACTGAAAATTGATCATGATGGTTCTCCGGATTTCTGCAGCGTTTTCAAAATGTTAGTTGAGTAACGATTAAATCATACCCAAACAATTTTGTCTTACTACAGGCATGACGCAACTTTCAATCTTGTTCATGTCGTCTTTTTTATATTTTTGAGTGTCTTTATTTAACAGATGAAAGTATTATCTTTATTTCTTCCCATAGAAGATCTTGACACCTTTTTAAGACATGACAACGAAGCCTACAAACACTCACCTGTATAACCGTCTTGAATGGTTTTTTAAATGATCCATCTCCAGATTCGTCACAACCAGTCTTTTCCGATGTATAAATTGTAGCTACAATAAAATATTGACTTTACGTCGCTGAAACGTATTTCCTTTTATATCCATTAAATGTATAAATAACAAGATACCGAAGTAACTGTAAATTCAGAATCTGCAGATGGCCATTTCGACAACTTATGTCTCGTCAGTGAAAATCTAATCAAATATTTGGAAAACCATAAACCAATAGATCCATAAAAAATAAATAGAGGAAATAAACAACAGGGTTTAAAATATGAAGTCAATATCAGATAAGGAGAGAGCTTTGCATGAATGAGATACTCCAAATGAAATTAGTTTGCGGTCTATCACCGAAGTACTGACATTCAATCAGCAGAGGTATCGACCAGTGAAAATAAATAACTAAATATAAAACTTAATGTGTTCATATGAATATAAAAGAAGACTTGCAAGAAAAATTGAAAATACTAAAAACAACTTTCATGCTAGGTTTTATTTATTGTATATTTTTACAACTAGTTCCAACAACATTTTCATGACAATGTTTTTTCACGTATTTTATTGTTTTGAAAAATTTAAATGTACATTTAAGAACATAATAATTAATTCCACCATATGAATACAACTGTAATATATTCAGATAAATTGAAAGGAAAAGTGTGGATTTTGACTCAATTTATGCTATACAAAACAAATATTTCTTAACAAGGTTTTGGCTATCTAACTTGTTCGGAAGTCGCATTTCTGTTTAATCTAAAATTATAAATCTGGGCTTGAATAACAGGTATACAAAACAAAATATATAAAATATTAATAAAAATTAATAAACAATCTTGCTTCCATGCATAGGGTAATTTTAAGTCGGTTTCTAGCCGCAAATCGAAGTTCATCTTATACGTCAAATAATTAATTTGTAATTTTCAGCAACCTACATCAACACCAAAATTGAAGTCTTTTTCACTTTCTTAAACCAACGCATTTTCCAGAGTGAGGAACCAAATTTTTTAAAACAATTTCGAATTCTCTGGAATTATGGGTCTCCGATATGATATTGCTAATGGATCCATCAGGGGTACGTCCCCAGTTGTATTCACCAACCAAGTAGTCAGTACTGCGGTGTTGACCCGAAAACCGATTTTATTTGGAAACTGGCAATATCGAAATTTTCAAAAGTTTGTTTTTTCTGTTAATTATAGCTTTGATAATTTGTTCTCTATCAGCTTTTACATATATTTCGGTTCATGTATTTCCAAAAGTTTTGGTTTTATCTGCACTGGTGAGACATTAGTTGTCGAAATATACTAATATGCAGAACCTTAATTTATATTTGTCCAGTTTGGATGACTTGTTTTTCAACAGAATATCGGAATTCCAATGGGCACAAACTGTGCACCTCTTTTAGTCGATCTATTTCTCCACTCATATGAAGCTGAATTCATCGAAGGGCTTCTTCAAAATAAAGATAAAAAACTGGCCCAGTCCTTTAATTTCAGCTCCGTTATATAGATGATATTTTATCACTAAACAATCCTCGCTTTAGTGATTTTCTTCATCTTATCTATCCAAAAGAGCTAGAAATTAAGGATACTACAGATACTTCCACATCAGCCTCGTTCCTTGACCTTCATCTTGAAATTGACAAAAGAGGTACACTACAAACAAGGCTATATGACAAACGCGATGACTTCACTGTTCCAATAGTCAACTTCCCCTTTCTTTGTAGCAACATTCCAAAAGCACCAGCATACGGAGTTTACATCTCCCAACTCATTCGCTACTCAAGGGCCTGTGGTCGATACAGTGACTACCTTGATAGAGCTCGGTTGCTTACAAATAGGCTACTTAAGCAAGGGTATGTTGCCCATAACTTGAGGTCATCACTACAGAAGTTTTACGGTCGACATCAAGATCTTGTGGACCGCAATGAGATATCTGTTTCCCAGATGACAAAAGATATTTCTCTTTGCCACTAAAATTTGATTTTCCACTACCGAATTTGACTTTACTACCGGAGTTGACATGTTCAACACGGCGGGTGTCTTATAAGAAGCAGGAGATGCTTACTCTACCGGTGCACCTGATCTCACCCATGGTTTTTATTGGGTCCATGTTGTTCATTTTTGTATATGTGCGTGTCTTCATTTTCTTTTCTGTGCCGTGCTCATGTTATGTCTTCGTTTCTTCGTTTTTCCGACGTTGCCATTGTCCTTGGATTGTTCTTTTCAGACTGACGGTTCGGTTCTCACTTACTTTACAGTAACCTCGGTATTTTGTTATTTGTTATAAGCTGATTTAGGCTCTTCATTCAGATCATATTGGTTATTTGTTCTCAAAATTAATTGTTTATGATTTTCAGAATATTTTTATATGATCTTAACTAAGGATATTTCAGTTGAAGAATTGACCATCTCAACAAAATTTTCAGTAACTTCGGCACTTATGTATTTGTATGTACAAGTGACATTGAAATAAATTTCAGCAAAATATTGAGCAAAAAATATCCGTCGGAAATGTCATGCACCGGCTGAGGTGAGCAACCATTACCTTTTCATTGAAGTTGTGGTCATTTTCTTTCCTGTCATATTTTGCCCACGTTTGCATGCGATTTTCTAATTCATATAAAGATAAACGATTAACAATAGATATATTGGTCTTTGATGCTTTTAGCGGACCTCTATGGACTGACTTTAGAAGATTCGTTGAGAAAAAGCCTCATTCTGAAAACCGTAAAGTGTTTATTTGATCACACAACAAACACTTACAATAGCTTCCTCCAATGTACAAATGTTTCGGCCCTCGAAAATATCAAAATTGTGAATAAATTCTAAACAAAATATCATAAACAATGTTCGACGGATCAACTATTTCAAAGTTTTCAGTTATATAACTACATTCTACATATCTAGTTTAAATCATCGTTTTTGCATCCATAAAATTTCTGAATGTGAACTAACAGAAGATTTGCTGCAAATACAGCAACACAACTAATTAATCCATTGAAGAGAATTGCTTTTCAAGTTTTAAACTAAATATGAAAAATAATTGATTTATAAACACAAGAATAATGATTTGTAAAGCTGAAGGCGATTATTATATTCGTCGAATTTTATACATTAGTTTTGATTCTTATAGTTTTCATTATTGCATTATGACGTCCTATAGAAATATAGACAGTTACGAAGTGGACAAGAAAAAATACCATGTAAGGTGTACCAGCAAACTGATATACCCTAGAGTAGATGATTGTAACATATCTGTTATATACTAAGACCGTACGGTGACCCCTGGGTGCTTTGTTTTTGGTCGTTTTAACCTGGATATGGGGTGTTGTCTCCTTGACATTTACCCCCATTTCCTTTTCATATAGTTTATATACACATGGAAAAAGTATTGCAACACCTGATTTTTAGCTAGAACAAAATTTGAAGGCAATATTTAAGTATTTCTTCGTTACATTATGGGTATTAATAAGACATTTTACATTACATTTCATCATTTTCTTGTTCATCATGATAAATCAGACTCAATTATCAAAATATTTTTATACAAAATTTTACTTATAAAAAGAGGTATGTTTTGGGTCAAAATTTACTGTTTTTAACTATGGGCCCAGCAATTTCAGAACCCATTTTTGAAGCAATGCCTACTTTAAGTCATCTAAAGTCTGTACAGAGAGACTTTTTCTCGCATGCTACTACCGATAATGTCCCAATATTGCATATGCAGTACTACGATTACACCATAGAAAACTATAGCCAGTAACTTGTAACATAAAGCGACTCTTGTCTGACCAATGGGTTCCTCTTCAAGATACCAAATTTCTGCAACGACGAGCTCGATACAACTCAAAACGTGCTGTTTTATGCCTTTTTATCAATGGCGGACGTTTTACTGATCTTTTAAACGGTACCCGACAGTTTTCAGTCGATTACTACAGTGTTTTTGATGAAAGCACAAAATTTGATAACCACTGTATTTGTAACATGTAAAGTTGTCCATGAAAGGAATTTGCCTTACAAGCCGTCTTAACGCTCTATGTTAACGAAATCATGTTACTGGTGGTCTCCAGATCTAGAATGTACGTTACATCGCTAGTCTGCTGATGTGAGGTGGCGATTCGGCTTATTGCTGTATGGTAGTGGCATACACGACAAGCAATGTGCCTGAGGAGTAGTCCCACATCCCGCATGCCAATAATTCCCTATCAAACATCATTTGACAAGTGTGATGGGTCTATATTAGCAACAATTGAAAAGAACTTCCTCACACAAGCGGATAAACACCACGGAGAATAACACGCAGGAAAACTTTTCAATGCTTGTGAATATAAAGCTATATTTGTATAAAAACTCAAGCTATAAATAGGACAATTGCGAATTTAACACAGGAAATCTATCAATTAAGGTGTATTTGTTTCATTTAAGCCATACATGTGTCAAAATGACTAAACATATTTTTTATATAATATTTTTAATTTGGTGTTGCAATACTTTTTTCCATGTGTATAGATAGGAAAGCAAAAAATGCAACTTAAATGAAAGAGCATTATGAAAGCCTATTTTTAAATGGTTTGTGAAAAATTGTTACGACTACTTTCAATGTAGGATTTTTTTAATTGTATAATTCAATTTCTAATATAGATGATAGATAAAAAAACGAAAAAATCAAGTTACTTATACAAATATTGACTAAATACCGAAGTCACTGGAAATTTCTTTCTGCATATGCGCATTTCGACATCTTATGTCTCTTCAGTGCAGATAAAATCTAAACGTTTGGAAGACCATAACTCAAAGATGTTAAAAAAACTGATAGAGAATGTTTGCAAATATCTTCAAAAGCGGGGAATTTTTTTCATAGAAACAAAAATATGTTGCCGTTTTTTTATTTTTATTTTTTTTTTTTTCTTGTCCAGGCTTTCTATCTTGACAAGATAATAGATTTGAAAATATTCACTTTGACGCGGATGAGCTCTCTTCGCTCGTTCACAGTTTTATATTTCTTAATTGCACGGTGATTTTACACTTGTTCTTTTTATCCAACAGCTTTAATGTATCGCTGAACGACACATTTCAAAATTATACCCCCACTCTATATGGAGGGGGGTATACTGCATTCACCTTGTCCGTCCGTTCATCCGTCCGTTCGTCCGTTCGTCCGAAAAAAATATCGTCGCATTTTACTCAGCTTCTACAAGAGGGATTTATTTCAAAATTGGTATGCAGCCTCTATATGGTTAGTTGTAAGGAACGTCATATTTTGTGTCCTGTCAGATGTGTACTTCCTGTTTGACGAAATGTGGACTTTGTCACAAAATGTAGTG
>MJUU01047867.1:0-11923 GCA_002080025.1 Modiolus philippinarum | reverse complement strand
AAAAAACTGATAGAGAATGTTTGCAAATATCTTCAAAAGCGGGGAATTTTTTTCATAGAAACAAAAATATGTTGCCGTTTTTTTATTTTTATTTATTTTTTTTTCTTGTCCAGGCTTTCTATCTTGACAAGATAATAGATTTGAAAATATTCACTTTGACGCGGATGAGCTCTCTTCGCTCGTTCACAATTTTATATTTCTTAATTGCACGGTGATTTTACACTTGTTCTATTTATCCAACAGCTTTAATGTATCGCTGAACGACACATTTCAAAATTATACCCCCACTCTATATGGAGGAGGGTATACTGCATTCACCTTGTCCGTCCGTTCATCCGTCCGTTCGTCCGTTCGTCCGAAAAAAGTTTCGTCGCATTTTATTCAGCTTCTACAAGAGGGATTTATTTCAAAATTGGTATGCAGCCTCTATATGGTTAGTTGTAAGGAACGTCATATTTTGAGTCCTGTCAGATGTGTACTTCCTGTTTGACGAAATGTGGACTTTGTCACAAAATGTAGTGAAAACATGAGTTTTTCGTCGCATTTTTCTCAGCTTCTACAAGAGGGATTGATTTCAAATCTCGTATGCAGCCTTTATATGAAAGAAACGTCCTCTTTTGAGTCATGTCATATTTATTCTTGCTGTTTGACAAAAATTGTACTTAATTACGAAATTTAGTGAAAACATGAATTTTTTATCCAGGGTTCAATGAGTGGGGGTATACCTGGTTGCCATTCGGCGACAGCTCTTGTTAAATCTGCAAAATAGCTTAAAACTAGGAAAACTGTGAGCAAAGCTAACTGATATATACCCCCCGCTCCCCCATTTGATAATCAATCAAATCAAATCAATTTCTGTAATATAAGATGCACATCTACATTATGTCAAAAAGACTGTCTTAAAGTTTCATGGGTGGTAGGAGGGGTAGCCGATAAGAGATGGGTATCCACTTGTAATGTTATGGCAAAGTCCATGTTTTGCTATGGGAAACCCCAAAAATCAATTAAATCAAATTCTGAAATAGGAAGTGCACATCTACATTATGTCACAAAGACTGTTTTAAAGTTTCATGAAAATCTATTCAGTGGTTCAGGAGGAGTAGCGGATAAGCGATGGATACCCCTTGTAATGTAATGGTAAAGTCCATGTTTGCTATGGGAAACTCTAAAATCGATCATATGGAATTCTGAAATAGGAGGTGCACATCTACATTATGTCACAAAGACTGCGTTTAAGTTTCATGACAATCTATTCAGAGGTTTAGGAGGAGTAGCGGATAAGAGATGGGTACCCACTTGTAATGTAATGGTAAAGTCCTTGTTTGCTATGAGAAACTCCAAAAATCGATCATATGGAATTCTGAAATAGGAGGTGCACATCTACATTATGTCACAAAGACTGTGTTAAAGTTTCATTAAAATCTATTAAGCGGTTTAGGAGGAGTAGCGGATAAGAGATGGGTACCCCCATGTGTACATGTAATGTAATGGCAAAGTCCATGTTTGACAATGGGAAACCCCAAAAATCAATCAAATCAAATTCTGAAATAATAGGTGCACATCTAAATTATGTCACAAAGACTGTGTTAAAGTTTCATGAAAATCTATTCAGTGGTTCAGGAGGAGTAGTGGATAAGAGATGGGTACCCCCATGTGTACACGTAATCGCAAAGTCCATGTTTGGCAATGGGAAACCCCAAAAATTAATCAAATCTAATTCTGAAATAGGAGGTGCGCATCTACATTATGTCACAAAGACTCTGTTAAAGTTTCATGAAAATCTATTCATTGGTTCAGGAGGAGTTGCGGATAAGAGATGGGTACCCCCATATGTAACGGACAGACGGAAAGACGGAAGGACGGAAGGACGGACGGAAAAATCAATCAAATCAAATTCTGATATAGGAGGTGCACATCTACATTATGTCACAAAAACTGTGTTAAAGTTTCATGAAAATCTATTCAGTGGTTCAGGCGGAGTTGCGGATAAGAGATGGGTACCCCCATGTGTAACGAACGGACGGAAAGACGGAGGGACACAAGGACGACGGACGGACGGACGGACATCCCAATCACTATATACCCCCACTTTTCAAGCGGGGGGTATAATAAGGCAATTTTGTCTGCTTTTGTTTTAAAATTGCGTACTGAGGGTAATGTTTATTTATAACTTACCTATCAATAATGTGTCAATGTTTATAAATCATGAAATAAACTGTCGAACTTAAAATATGTTCAGTTTTACGATAAGGACTATACAATATGTTTTACCATTAATTTTAAGACAAGAATGAATATTCATACAAATGTAATGATTTAAGATAATGTTTTAGGATTATCGACTAAATCATAACAATAGTTAAAAATTATTTAAAGAAAGATTGATTCTACAAAGCTTAACATTGCTAAATATGTATCCTTTTAAAGTGTACAGTATTTCTAAACGTCATGCTAAACATTTATTTAATCATAGAATTGTTAGTAAGAAACTAATGTTATTTTAATATTTATATTTTTGCACCTACCGTCTCTATCTGCAGATTTTATTCCACTGCTTTCCATCTTTGATTTTCTATTTGTCTTTGCGTGCGTCTTTTCAGTACGAAAAAAGACAAAATATATAATTTTAGCTTACAAAATATCTTTATAGCACTCATGGTGCGCATGCCCATGTAGCTGCATTGTATGATGCAATAATTAACTGTTCACATGTATTTATAGATAAGTAGAATTGAGGGTTTTCTGAAACATAACATCCGTTATAGGTCATTCCTATTATCTATGGTTCTTGGAATAACAGCTTTTATATTAACTTTATAATCTTCGTACGTGTCTGGAGAGATCCAGTTCCTTGCTATACATGATATTTTGCTTACATTATTAAGAATACTTTAGTCGTATTTAAAACGCACATGCACATTAAAAACCAGTTGAAACTTTTTCTCAGAAATCCAGGTTTGCGGCAAATTCTTTTTGTAAAGTATAGTACTCTGCAATCCTAAATAAAACTATGTCTACCATTATACAGGTTAGTCTTATTTATTTTCATGAGGCGCATGCAATGGTGAGCAAATGATAATTTTTGTAAGCTTTCTTTTGTTTTCAAAGAAAAGAGTTCAGAATATACTGCATCTTGTCATGGATCATTTGTTAATGGCTGAAATATTTTTTCAACCCATAATCAACAGGGCTATAAGCTAAAATAATTTCAAGGAGTTTCGTCTGATTCTTTCATTTTGAATTACATCAATGAGTTTACTAAGATGTGAAGACCAGTGGTGTGTAAAACTTCAAGACTTTTATCAGAATAGGAAATAACCTAGTAATATACAATGTGTTGCATATTTTGCGGGAGATATTAGGAAATTCCGGTGTTTCCGAAGTGGAGAAAAGTTTTTTTTAATATACAAAAATATATGTTGTGCAATTGTCAAACATGAACACGTTAAACAACTAGAGGTGACATATTTTTTTCTTTCTTTTTTTTCATTATGATTATTTTACCTTTTAATTGTGGCCTACGTTAGCATTTCCATTTCGTTGATTAGTTTTTTTTTTTTTTTTTTTTATGAATATAACTGATGATATTTTTGTACAATTCACATATTTTAAAGAATAAAAATTATTAAACAGGTAGAGAAAATATTCTTATGCTTAAGTTTTATAGATTAACTGAATCATACATGTCATATTATGAAATATAAATTTATATTTATATCATCACTTCTTATGACGTAACGTGCAGGAAATATATTTGAATTACAGCATAGAAATAATTTTTTTCTCAGAAATATAGATTTTGCAAAATGGAAGTTGCGTCTTCAGGGGATAGTTAATTTTAGCAATCTTGTAAAATGAAATTCACACGTGATTAATATCTTTTGTTCATTCCGACTTTTGCGACACCTACGAATCAGGGGCATTCACTGTGATCGGTGAGCAATCATTTATATTTTAGTTTATTCACATTTGAATATGCATAGTTTCATTTTTTTTTTCATGACGATGGCATGCAATAAAATGTCACCCTAACAACTCCAACAAATCAGTAAACTACAGGGAAAATAGTTCTTATAGATATGTGCCCGCACTACATTGCTTACGCATTTAATTCTCAATTATAATTTCTTAAAAGGTTTTTTGCTCGAATATTCCTTTTTCTTCAACAGTACAAAATGGCAAATGTGAACGTGAAAAAAATCCTAGTGCTAATTACTGGTGGGACATTAAACATGAAAGTCCAAGGAGCCGAAGGTGAGCAATAATTAAGACAATAATAAGACCATATACAAAGTACTGCTTTTTTTTAAACGGGAGAGTTTTGTTATTTTTGATAATAATTTAAAATTACTTTATCATTGTGATTAGAAAAAAAACTGAATACTGTATTTTAACATTTTAATTGTCAATCTATAAACTGTCATACGAAAAAGTTGATATTATAAATGAACAAATGTAAATTTTTTGTAAACAAAATATAGAATTTTAATTAACCATCATTACCATGTTATTTAATACTAATAGAGTGTCATTTCATAAAACAATCTAAACAATTTCTTATGAAATATTTTATGAAATTAATGAATTATTATCTTTAATTCAGTGTAAATTTACATTATTTTTCAACCAAAAGTGTGCTATCAATTGTGTTTGAGCTCATAAATTCCACATTTAGACTTAATAAATATAAAATTGATCCAGAGAGCAATGTAACAGAATCACCCAGCATACTCTTTATCTTTAACTATCTTTAGCTATACCAAACAATTCAATTTTTCGTACTAGCTGGTTTTGATTACGGAGAGATGATTTTCAAAGAAAAACCTTCTAACAAAAAACTTTTGAAAACTCCGCCGAAGCATAAGCATTTTTACTTAAAAAATTGAAAGTCCTCCCTACATTTTATTTCATTTTTATTTATTTATTTTATTTTCTCATTTCTGTGGGAAATATACTTAAAATTTTGTCCTTCATCATCTTTTTTTTAATTAAAAAAATAAGAACAGAAAATATTCTGTTAGCTGTATCTTAACAAAGGAAAATTAAATGATTGGACTTTCATTGGATATATTTTCACATATCTGGTATACAGATCTTTTAGAATCATACTGTTAATATTTATTAATTTTATAGTGAATTTAATAAGCACAATCTAAATTTGACTCACTGCATTCAAATGATAAATGAAAAAAACATATATGGATTAATTTCATGAAAAAATGGGTGATTTAATTGTATTTTTTTTATGTTTCGTGATTGGTTTTGTTTATATTGTGCCCATTGTTTCTAATGTTATATTTGCTATGTATATCTTTTCCTTGTTTTATTTTTTTTAAATTCCTTTCAGTTCGGCAATTTCTTTTTTGGTAATTCGGTGTGATAAGAAAGTGTTCATATTTCACATTAAATATTATTAGATATGTGAACTTATGGTTGTTGTGTTAAGAAGAAATATTTATTTTTATAAAAATTATTATATATAACATCAAATAGATATGTGAACATAAGGTTCATCAATTTAGCTGGAATCAAAATTTATATACAATGATTTCCAATCCCAAAAATGTCAGGCAGCTTTCTCAGCTTGAATTCCAAAACACCAAAGTTATTTTTTGAAACGCTTATCAGAATTATATAAGTATATCCTACAGATACATGCTAGCCAGATAAATTTTTAAAAAAGCTAAAATGTGGCAAAAATTACCAACATTTCTGACATGACAAATTCTTCACTTACCTAAGCTTATCATGTGCAGATTTTCTTTCAGTAGCGCCCCGATTTACGCCAAAACCCTGAGCTCATCAGTATTTAATAGACTAAAATGCAAAAATTTAAATTCAAGAAAAAGGCGTCACTTCTGTATTTCTTTGTTAATTTTCAACATCACATTTTCGATTCCATGATCTTGTGGAACGCTTAGGGATATTTACTTCCCAAATGACAACAGATTTTTCCCTTAACAACTTAATCTTGTGCTTTTTTTACTTTAATTTTACTTTTCGCCACTGGATTTTAGACTTCGGACCTGAAATTGAGATGTTCAAAACGGCGGATGTCTTTTAAAAAGCAGGAGATGCGGACTACATCGGCGCAGCTTATCTCATCCATAGTTTTAAATTTGAACCCTGTTTTTCATCTTTATGTGTGTCCCCGTTTTTCTTTATCGTGCCGTACTTACGTTATGTCTTGGTTTCCAAGTGTTCCCGGTGTTGACATTTGTCTTTAGACTCTTCTTTTTCGGGGACTGACGGTTCGGATCTCAGTAACTTTGCAAGAGATTGAAAACGTTATCCAAAATAAAGGGAAAAAACATAACAAAATAATAAAGGTGCTGAACTTACTCGAAAGGTATTTATTCATTTAATTTATTTTTTTATATTTTTGTCTGTAAATTTCTTTCCATTTCTCTAGGAAATATAAATTGTCCGTTCTGTTTAAATTTTGTCCTTTATCCAGTTCTTCTAAATTAAACATAATAAGAACAGAAAAATCTCATTCGCTCTATCTTAACAAAGGAAAAATAAAAAGATAGTACTGCAATCGGATACATTTTCAAATATCTGGTATACAGATCGTTGAGAAATATACGGATACTTTCTACAGAAACTAAAAAAGGGAAAATAATTAAATACAATCTACATTTGACTCAATGCATTCAAATGCTAAATGAAATCATATATGCATCAATTTCATGAAGAAAATGGGTGATTATTTTTTTTTCTTGAATATTTCGTGTTTCGTTTTGTTAGTTTTCTAATGTTATATTTGCTATGTATATCTTTTCCTTGTTTTATTTATTTTTATTTTTTTTCATTTCAGTTTCGCAAATTTTTCGATTTGCTAAGAAGGTGTGCTAAGGAGGTGTTCATATTTCACATTTAGCATAATTAGATATGTGAACATACGGTTTTTGTGTTAGGAAGAAATATTTATTTTTAAAAAAATTTAACATCAAATATTTTAAGATATGTGAAGATTGATTGATTGATTGAATATTGTTTAACGTCTACTCAGCAATATTTCAGCTATATCAAGACGAGAACAAGTTTGTTGATATGTGAAGATAAGGCTCATCAATTTAGCTGAACTCAAAATAAATATACAATGATTTCCAATCTAAAAAATGGCAGGCAGCTTTCTTGATTTCTAAAACACCAAAGTTAATTGTTTTAACGCTTATAAAATTAATATAATTGTATCCTACAGATACATGCTAGCTCGATAATTTTTTAAAAAGCATCTAAAGTGTGGCAAAAATTACTAGCGTTTCTGACATGACAAACTCTTCACTTACCTAAGCTTATCATGTGCAGATTTTCTTTCAGTAGTGCCCCGATTTACGCCAAAACCCTGAGCTCATGAGTATTTAAAAGACTGAAATACAAAAATTGAAATTCAAGAAAATGCGTCACTTTTGTAATTTTCTGTTAATTTTTAACATCACATTTTCGAATCCATGATCTTGTGGAACGCTTAGGGATATTTGCTTCCCAAATGACAACAGATTTTTCCCTTAACAACTTAAGCTTGTGCTTTTTACTATTATTTTAATTTTTCGCTACTGGATTTAAGCATTCCAAAGCTGAAATTGACATGTTCAAAACGGCGGATGTCTTATAAGAAGCAGGAGACGCGGACTCATAGTTTTAAAATTTGAACCCTGTTTTTCCATGTTTATGTGTGTCCCCATTTTTCTTTTTCGTGCCGTACTTACGTTATGTCTTGGTTTCCAAGTGTTCCCGGTGTTTTCATTTGTCTTTGGACTCTTCTGTTTTGGGGACTGACGGTTCGGTTCTCAGTAATTTTGCAAGAAATTGAAAACTTCATCCAAATAAAGGAAATGGAAAAACATAACGAAATAATTAAAGTGCTGAACTTACTCGAGAGGCAACATTTCTTTGACTTTTAATATTTCTTCAAAATTTTTTTCGTTCTCATTTCCCGTTTTTTATTATTTTCTTTTCAATATTTCAAAGGTCCTCTTATATTTCATTCATTCATTTTATTTATTTCTTATATGTTTTCTATTATTTTCTTTCCATTTCTGTAGGAAATATAAATTGTGTGTTCTGTTTAAATTTTGCCTTTTATCTAGTTCTTCTATATCAAAAATATTGAGGAGAGAAAAATCTCATTCGCTCTATTTTAACAAAGGAAAAATAAAAGATAGTACTGCCATCGGATACATTTTCAAATATCTGGTATACAGATCTGTAGAATATACTGATACTTTCTACAGAAACTTACGAAAAAAACGGAAAATGAATAATTACAATCTACATTTGACTGCATACATTCAAATGATAAATACAAACATATACGCATTAATTTCATGAAGAAAATGAATGATTTAATTGTATTTTTTGTGAATGTTTTGTGATTGGTTTTGTTTATATCGTTCCCATTGTTTCTAATGTTATATTTGCTATGTATATCTATTCATTGTTTTCTTTTTTTCTTTTTTTTCTTTTTTTTCATTTCAGGTTTGCAATTTCTTTTTCGGTTTTGTTATTCGGTGTGCTATAAGAAGGTGTTCATATTTCACATTTAGAAGTTTAAGGGTTTTTGAGTTACGAAGGAATATTTATTTTTGCATACCGATTTTTGCCAATATCCTGAGCTCATTAGCATCAAAAGATTTAAATGCAAAAATTAAAATATAAGAAAATGCGTCATTTCTGTATTTCCCTGTTAAATTTCAACATCACATTTTCGAATCCATGATCTTGTGGAACGCTTAGGAATATTTGCTTCCCAAATAACAACAGACTTTTCTAACTACTTTAACTTATGATTTTTTAATATTATTTTTTTGTTCCGCCACTCGAATTTAGACTTCGTAACTGAAATTGACATATTCAAAACGGCGGATGTCTGATAAGAAGCAAAAGACATTCATCTGATCTCATCTATAGTTATACACCGCTTAAAATTGTGGGTATATAGTGATTGGGTTGTCCGTCCGTCCGTTACACCTGAGGGTACACATCTCTAATCCGCTACTTCTCCTGAACCAGTGGATAGATGTTCATGAAACAGAACATATCCTTTGTGACATATAATGTAGATGTCCACCTCCTATTTAGGAACAACGGCAATAGAATACCGAAGGAACAAAGGAGTGAAATTTACAAAAATCGAAGTCCAAAGACATGCCCAAAACGAGAACACAGAAAACAATGGCGTTAGACACAGATAACAATGACGTTAGACAGATACAAAGCACAGAAATAGAAATCACAACATTCAAACCAAAGGCACTCACAGTGTGAACTCCAGTGAAACTGAGAGTCACATTAGGTGCTCCGGAAGTATAAGCATTCCTGCTCTTTTAACAGCACCCGTCACACTGCAAGTGAGCCAAATATGTTTTTGAAATTTGATTTAATTGATTTTTGGGTTTGCCATAGAAAAAGACGGACTTGGCCAATATATTACAAGTGGGTACCCATCACTTATCCGCTACTCCCCCTGAACAAGTGAATAGATTTTTATGAAACTTTAACATAGTCTCTGTGACATAACGTTGTCGTGCACATCCCATATCAGAATTTGTTTTGATTGATTTTAATTTTTAGAATCAAATGGGCGCACGGGGGTATACTTTAGTGATTTCTATTTTTAAATGTGATTCTTGTTGTTCATCTGTATGTGCGCTCCAACTTTTCTTTCGTGCGAAACTTACGTTAATACTTTGTCTACAAGAGTTCCCTATGTTGTCATTGTCTTTGGACTCTTCTTTTTTGTGGACTGATGGTTCTTTTATTTGACAGTAAGTTTTCAAGAGATTCAAACATGAACAACAACAAACAAAAAAGCAAAACGAAATAATTAAGGTGCTGAACTGACTCGAGAAGCAACATTTCTTTTCCTTCCCATTTTCATTTTTAATTTTATATTTTTATTATTATTTCTGTCAGAAATTGAAACTGTCTGTTCTGTTTTAAAATTTGTCCTTCATACAATGTTCTTACTTTAAAATAGTATAAGTTCAGATAAATCTCATTCATCACTCTATTTCAACAAAGGAAAATTAAAAAATTGTCCTGGCATCAGATAAAGTGTCAAATATTTTCGTCTACAGATCTTAAAGAAATATGCTGATATTTTCTACAGAAACTGAAAAAAAGGAAAATAAATAAATACAATCTACATTTGACTCAATGCAATCAAATGATAAATGAAACATATATGCATTATTTTCATGAAGAAAACGGGTGATATAATTGCCTTTTTGTGAATGTTTCGTGATTGGTTTTGTTTATATTGTTCCAATTGTTTCTGATTGTTATATTTGTATATATCTATATGACTTTAATTATTTTTATTATTTTTTTGTTTTTTTTTTCTTTTTTGATTTAGTTAATTCGGTGTGCTAAGAAGTGGTCCATGTTTATGTAAATTAACTACTAACTAATATTCGTTAGTTGCCCATTTCCTAGCTTTTAATATGTTTAATAGCTAAACTATGTTTCTGAGTTATTAATTGGATGAAAGAGTTTGCTTAGAAAAATGATCGTCATGGTCAAGATATCTGAGCATGCAGCGCGAAGGCATCTTGCTCATTCCTTTTCTATAGAAGCAATTTAATTCAATTACATACTCTGAAACGTACTTTTCCTGGCTAAAAGGCCACAAAAAATAAGAATATACGAAAAATATACATGTATGTGTCAAAAAAAAATAAATGCTGACACTCACCATTAAAATGAAATCATGCACTCGTGTTTACTTATTAAGGGGATATACATTAAACCGTTAATAAATTTATTTTTGTTTTAAATATGGAAAGTTTTTTTCTATATTCATTTTGTTTCAGATATGTGTTTTTCATCCATTACAACAAATGTATTATGTCAAAAACATTAACCGAGTGTATTGATCTGTTGTCACTTTAAATGTCAGCTACCATTTGTAGTCGAGTTGGGTTATCATAGTTGTCTGACCAACTAATTGTTACAATAGGTAATTACATAGGTTCGGTCCAAGCCAGGGCAGGTGAAATTATTTCTACTTGAAGTTCTTCTTGAATTTCATCTAATATTGAATATTTCATCATTATGATGAAATTTCATTTCATCATAACAGAAGATCAAAGTTAAGTATATTTATGCATAAAGATACAGGTTTGCGCCTGTCCTAAGTCAGGAATTTATTAAGCCTTTGTGTGTCTTGTCCTTTTTCTAGTTAGTTTACTTTATGTCTATAGGAGTCTAGGATGATGTTTATTTCGCTGAACTTGATTACTCTTTATTCAGGGGCCGACTCCGACCTGCCGTTGGATGTGGGGTTTTCTCACCGTTCATTGAAGATCTTATGGTGGCTTTGAGTTGTTATTACTCCCCTTTGGGTCGTTGTCTCTTTGACACATTCCCCGTTTCCCTTCTTTTTTCTACATATAATTGATTGAAATATTTCTTAGCTAGGGTATGCAAAAATGCCCCAGTCTTTCAGAAGATGCACGCATGCATGCCCCGAAAGGCATATTTTGACTTGGACAGACAAGATTAATGGGATGCCTTCACAAATATAAGTAAAATGCTCTCTGCTTTTACTTTAACTTTAGTGTTTGAACAGGCAAGTTTTTTTAATGAGTTTGACACAAAAATGAACTAAATGTAGTAATTTTAAAATAAATTTCTATGAACTGATAGATGATTACGGAAACCAGTTTTCGGTGATTTACCAGCAACTGCAGATACAGCAACCATACATCTACACACATACTGGCCTCTCACTGATACTGATACTGATACTGTCTACTGAAATACATGATGATTCTTTACCAAACCCATCTGGGAGTTTTGAGTTTGATTTTTCTTTCACAGTGCAACAGTGTTTTACCAGCAGACTAGGCTCCTTGAGCTAGCCGGTAGTTTAGCGGCAAGCACTCCTTGACCCATCTTTCAAAATTACGTTTTG
>MJUU01047866.1:74538-86020 GCA_002080025.1 Modiolus philippinarum | reverse complement strand
CTGATTGGAATTTCATGAAACTCATGCAGGAGCTTAATTACATATTGCAGATGTGCACTTTGCATTTTGTTTATAAATTATTCCTTTTTTTTTTTAGATTTTTGACATGATTTGGACTTTGTCATTTTACCTCATTGTAAACCATATGGTGACCATCTGGTATCCACTACTAATCCTAAACCGCTGATTGGAATTTCATGAAACTTATGAAGGAACTTCATCACACATTGTAGATGTGCACTATGCATTTTGTTATCAATAATTCTTTTTTTTCCAGATTTTTGACATGTTTTGGACTTTGTCATTTTAGCTCATTGCAAACCATATGGTGACCACCTTGTATCCACTATTCCTCCTAAACCACTGATTGGAATTTCATGAAACTCATGCAGGAGCTTAATTACATATTGCAGATGTGCACTTTGCATTTTGTTTATAGATTATTCCTTTTTTTTTTAGATTTTTGACATGATTTGGACTTTGTCATTTTAGCTCATTGTAAACCATATGGTGACCATCTGGTATCCACTACTCCTCCTAAACCACTGACTGGAATTTCATGAAACTTATGCAGGAGTTTAATTACATATTTTTTATGTGCACTATACATTTTGTTTATCAATAATTCTTTTTTTTCCAGATTTTTGACATGTTTTGGACTTTGTCATTTTAGCTCATCGGTGACCACCTGGTATCCACTACTCCTCCTAAACCACTGATTGGAATTTCATGAAATTTATGAAGGATCTTAATTACATATTGTAGATGTGTACTATGTATTTTGTTTTCCAATAATTCCTTTTTTTCTAGATATTTAAAAAAAATCAGGAAGATGTGGGCGCGGGGGTATCCGTGGCCCAATAGGCCACAGTAACTTTAGTTTTTTAAGGTGTCTTTGTGTTGCAAAGGAACCCTTTGGTGCTGGTCAATAATGCGCTCATTGAACTTTGTCTACCATTCTTAAAATTTTCTTAAGAATCACCAAAATTATGCAAAATGTTTACATATCTGACTACAGAATACACTATCAAAAATGGCAGATATCAGACTCAGTAAAACCTGGATTGGATTGGAGAAAACATGATAATTTTTAATATTTTCACAGAAGTGGTCTAGCAACTTGCAATTCTTGCTGGACCAAATTTCTGGCAAATATTTTCAACTTTTGGGAAGACTGTAAGTTATAACAATAATAACTTCCTTTTAAAATAACCTTTAGTATTTATAATTCTGTAAAATTTGCTGTTGAATTACATGTAGATTTTAATACATGTATTGTTATTTATGAATACATAATGCATCATTTCATATGCATAATAAACTCACACAACATGCAGAGCAAGTTTTATCCAAGTGATAGCCAAGAGACAAAAAGACGACGCACAAAATTGAAAATTTGATCATGATGGTGTTTAGTATATCTTTCACTTCATGTACCTCAAAAATCTTTTATATGTTTTCCATAACAGGCTAGAGAAAGAGATGCTACTATTGGAGAGAGAAAATTAGGACAAGAAATGGCTGAGAGTTTGAAGAAGATAATAGCCCCCTATTTCTTAAGAAGAACCAAAGCTGAGGTGACAGAGACAAAAGATGGTAAAAAGACTGTGTCTGATGAGGACAATGCTGGAAAGTAAGTCACATTGTTAACTGACATGTTGGACCATAGTCTCTTTTATTGTCACTAAAACACAGTTGCATAGCATTTCAAATGATAGTTGAATTCAACAGGTTAAAATATAAAAGATTGAAAAATTAAATGCTTACAATTGGTTTGTAAAACTTTGAAGATTTTCTGTTTTGTTCTGAGATTTTTTATACGACCGCAAAAATTTTGCGGTCGTATTATGGTATGGCGCAGTCGTCTGCGTCGGCGTCTGTGGCCAGCATAACTTTGTGTCTAGTGGACGGATCATCTTCAAATTTCAGTATGTGGTTTCTTGGCATAATGGCAATCCCGGGTTTTAATTGCGGGTTTGTGGCCCACCCGTTTAAGAAAAAGGGGCCAAAAGGGGTTAAATTAGGTGTTTTCACATATTTGACCGTAGAATCTTTATTATTTATCGGATTTTGATGGGATTTCTTTCAGTAAACTCCTTAGAAAATTTCCAATCTGGCGAATGCCAACGGATTTCACGTGGCATGTACCGTTCACGAGATAAATAGGGCCCAAAAGGGGCGAATTTCAAAAATTTAATTTTTTTATTTTTAGTCCGATTTTGATGCAATTTTTTCCAAAGGATTCCTTATGAAAAATTAACATAGCACTCTACTATTAGATTTTTGGTAACTTGTTTCCTTACCCAGCTATGAGGGGCCAAAGGGGGCCAAAATCATAAATTTACAGATAACCTAAAATTTTTATTTTTCATCGGATTTCGATGGGATTTTTTTCTTTGGATTCCTCTTGATGTAAGCTTTCAGTAGTATGTCAACGGATTTGGCATAGCTCTTACCGTTTCCGAGCTATGAGGGGCCAAAGGGGGCCAAAATAAAAAATTTACAGAATACCTAAAATTTTTATTTTTCATCGGATTTCGATGGGATTTTTTTCTTTGGATCCTTTTGATGTAAGCTTTCAGTAGTATGTCAACGGATTTGGCATAGCTCTTACGGTTTCGGAGCTATGAGGGGCCAAAGGGGGCCAAAATCATAAATTTACAGATAACCTAAAATTTTTATTTTTCATCGGATTTCGATGGGATTTTTTTCTTTGGATTCCTCTTGATGTAAGCTTTCAGCAGTATGTCAACAGATTTTGCGTAGCTCTTACAGTTTCCGAGCTATAAGGGTTCAAAGGGGCCACAACTTCAAATTTGCAGATTGCCTGTAATTTTTTTTTCATCGGATTTCGATGAGATTTTTTTCTTTGGATTCCTCTTGATACAAGCTTTTAGTAGTGTGTCAGGGGATTTGGCGTAGCTCTTACCGTTTCCGTGCTATTAGGGTTCACAGGGGCCAAAACTGCAAATTTGCAGATTACCTAAAATTTTTACTTTTCATCGCATTTTGATGGTTTTTTTTCTTTGGATTCCTCTTTATATAAGCTTTCAGCAGTATGTCAATGGATTGGGCATAGCTCTTACCGTTTCTGAGCTATAAAGGGTCAAAGAGGAATCTTAAGGAGTCATAAGGGCTAATTTTTATTTTCCCTAGTTTGTGTCCAGCTAATTACTGGGTCAATCTCCTTATTGCGTCCTTCTTATTATTTTGTCAAGCTCTTTCGTTTGTCCATACTCGCTTTAAATAACACTTTTTCAAATTTCAGTGGACGACATGCTGCGGTCGTATCATGCTGCGCTCGGCGTAGCCCTTTATTTAAAACATACATATCTGAAGTGCCAGTCCGAAAGAACGAACTGTTATAGTAATGAAATTTACTATAGATGGTTGGACCATAGTCTCTTTTATTGTCACTAAAACACAGTTGCATAGCATTTCAAATGACAGTTGAATTCAACAGGTTAAAATATAAAAGATTGAAAAATTAAATGCTTACAATTGGTTCTTAAAACTTTGAAGATTTTCTGTTTTGTTCTGAGATTTTTTTAAAACATAAATATCCAAAGTGCCAGTCAGAAAGAACGAGCTGTTATAGTAATGAAATTTACTGTTGAGACCTTCAAAACTACCATTATTGTTTTTATCGGCAACGTCAAAAGAATCATAACGTCATATTCGTGACGTCATTGCCTGATATTTTCTTGCATCAGGTCAGTACGGAGATGCTGACAATATCAGTCAGTGAGATCAAAGAGAAAAATGTACATATTGCAGATAAATCTTCATATCTTACCATGTTTTATGATATTTGTTTACAATAATTTTGCAAACCTTGCATACTCTTGTTTTTCCATTCTAGTTTTAGATACAAGTACAGGTAAAATGTGTATTGACTTATAGCTTATAGTTGTGTATTTGGAATTTGTATATTGTATTATAGTTTGTTGTTGGTATTTATAGCAATGCTTTCATATATGTTGCTTTCAGTACTGTAGATTTTTGGTGGCTATAATTTTAGGGGAAACTTAATTTAACAGTATATGATTATTGTACATTTTTCCAAAGAACTTTTTTGAAAGCTGTACAGTCTGTGGTTGATTTTCAAGGATTTTCATACCGGCCACATGTATTGTCGAGGTAATATGTGATACCCTCAGTTGTGTGTCCATACCTCCGTCCGTCCATTTGTCTGTCCCCTGAAGGTTTCCGACTTATAACTTGTGAACGAAATAACATACAGTAATTAAACTCGGTATGTAACTGTATCACCACATAACTCAAGTCAAGTTCCATTTTTGGTTCAGAGGTCTATGGGGTTCTGGAGTTATGCCCCTTGAAAACTTTGAAATTTGGCGCTTTATCATGTAACGCACCATTACTATTCTTTGCATATGGATAATATCTTTTTCAGTAGTGTTCTCTTGATATTAATAAAAAGGGAGGGGGAGTTTAGAGGAACAATAGATCATTAGTTTTGCAAAATACAGTGCAACTTGTCATTGCCTGTATACTTGCCTTTTAAGTTTGCCTCAAAGGAGTTGAGAGGGACTATTGGAGTATCCCGGCATTTGCATCTGCATATAAGGTTATGTTCCCAACTGCATCAAAGTCATTGTCCCTGTCCACATTTGGTTGTATATCTCTGCAACTATGCATTGTAGGATTCTCAAACTTTGCATGCAGTTGCATCTTGAGTTCACTGACACCCTCCAAAAAATTAGGTCTCTTTGACCTATTTTTTCCACTTAATTAACTTCTCCAAGTTCATATCTGAGTCAGTGTACATGGTAGGATCATCTTACCTTGCATATGCACACATATCTGATGGAAGGTAAGCATCCAGGCAAAATTGAATCATTAAAACCTACATCTTACGCTTGAACAACTTACATTCACGTTTATGGATGAGTTCAGATCTCCGTCACTATACATGTTAGAATCATGTAACCTTGTATATACATGGATCAGCTTCCAGGGAAAATTAGGTCACTTTGTCCTATATTTCCTCTTGATTGATTTGCATTAAAGTTTATGGGTGAGATCAAATCTCAAATTGAATCATGTTACATTTCATAGCCATGCTTCTCTTTATGTAAGGTCAGCAGCAAGGCAAAATTAGGTCTTTTTTTAACCTATATTTTATGCTTGAACAATTAACATTCAAGTTTATGGACGAGTTCAGATCTCAGTCACTTTATATGATAACATTGCCTATTCATGCATATTTGATGGTAGGTCAGCATCCAGGCAAAAATAAGTCACTTTGACCTATAATTACCACCTGATCAAGTTATGTTCAAGATTACAGACAGGTTCAGATCTCAAGTCATCATACATGTTAGGTCCATCTAACCTTACATTTAGGTAGGTCAGTATTCCAACAAAATTAGGTCAGCAGCAAGGCATTGACCTTTATTTTCTGTTTGATCAACTTACATTCAAATTTATGAATGAGTTCAAATCTCAGTCATTGTACATGATAGAATCATTAAATTTTGCATGCATTCTTGCATATCATGCATTTTCAATGGTAATTGGGATACTTTGACAATGTGCAATAACAAGGCAACCTTTGTAATCGGTTTTTAGTTCTCCTCAACCAAGTTTAAATGGACTATTTGAGTACCCTTGTGTCCACTTCCAAGTCTTTGATTACATTTTGTTTTCGTGTTGCAATTTATTTTGAACTATTGTCTCATACATACATAAAACTCCATAGTCTTTACTTTTCAATGAAGGCTGTTCCAGAAAGGGAGATTGGGGCTTTGAAAGAATATTTTCTTTACAGATACCACCATATAATTTTCCTTCATTCATGTATATACAGTACAATTTAAAATTAAGTAAAACCAAACCACCTATAGAAAGTTACAAAATGTGAATGTACATGTAAATGAAATTAAATGTCACAAGACTGTTGTTTTTAGGCCTGTAGATCTCAAGACTGTCTTTGACCTTTCAGTATATTGCATGCTTAAGAATCTTTCAAATTTATGGTAAAAATTCTTTTATCTTAAAGATATTCTATATTTCTAGTATTTTTTAGCTCGCCTGGACGAATGTCCGGAGAGCTATTGTCATACCCCCGGCATCGTCGGCGTCAGCAAAACTTTAACCTGGCTTGTGGAATTGACACCTGAATAGCAAGGATGTTGATATTTGGTATGTGACTTCCTTCTGATGAGAGCTTTCTTCTGGTACCATACTTGTAGACATTTTGACCTTGACCTTGCCCTTAGGGCAGTTTATAAAAAACTTAAACCTTGCCTCTAGAAGGTATGCTTTTAGTGGGAGGGTGTTCATATTATGTAACTTTGTTATGATGAAAGCTTTCTTCTGGTACCCTACTTGTAGACATTTTGACCTTGATCTTTCCCCGACGGCAATTTTTCAAAAACTTTAACCTTGCTTCTAGAATTAAGTTGTTTAGTGGTAGAGTGTTCATATTTGGTATGTGACTTTCTTTTGATGAGAGCCTTCTGATGGTACCATACTTGTAGACATTTTTTACCTTGACCTTGCCCTGAGGGCAATTTTTAGTTCGTCTCAACGAAGTTGAGGGGGACTATTGGAGTACCCCCGGCGTCCTCGTCCTCGTCCGGGTCCGCGTCCCCATTTGGGTATATATCTTAGTAACTTTGTAGTGTAGGGTCATCAAACTTTGCATGCAGGTGCATCTTAGGTTAACTCACACCCTCCAAGAAAATTGGGTCTCTCTGACCTATATTTTCCGCTTGAGTGGCTTGCATTCAAATTTACATTTAAGTTCATATCTCAGTTACTATACTTAATACAATAATCTAACTGTGCATATGCACGCATCTCTGATGGTAGGTCAGCATCCAGGCATATATTTTCTGCTTGAGTGACTTACATTCAAGTTTATGTCCGAGTTCAGATCTCAGTCACTGTACATGGTAGGATCATCTAACCTTGCATGTGCATGCATCTATGATGGTAGGTCAGCATCCAGGCAAAATTAGGTCACTTTGACCTATATTTTCTGCTTGAATGACTTACATTCAAGTTTACGTCCGAGTTCAGAACTCAGTCATTGAACATGGTAGGATCATCTAACCTTGCATGTGCATGCATCTCTAATGGTAGGTCAGCATCCAGGCAAAATTGGGTCACTTTGACCTACATTTTCCGCATGACAGACTTACATTTTAGTTCATGTTTGGGATTAGATCTCAGGTACTGTACATGGTAGGATCATCCTGCATGTGCATGTGCATGCATCTGTGATGGTAGCTCAGCATTCAGACAAAATTAGGTCACTTAAACCTACATTTTACACATGAATGACTTAGATTAATGTATACATCGGAGTTCATAGCTCAGTAACTGTACATTGTTGGTTCAGGTAACCTTGCATATGGATGCAATTTTGATAGTATGTCAGCATCCAGGCAAAATTTGGTTGCTGCGACAACGTGCCATAACGAGGCGAACTTTGTAATCGTTGATTACCTATGCTTTTAAAACTTAAACCTTACTTCTAGAATTAAGTTGTTTAGTGATAGGGTGTACATATTTGGTATGTGGTTTTCGTGTGATGAGAGCTTTCTGATGGTACCATATTTGTAGACATTTTAACCATGACCTTGCCCTGAGGGCAATTTTTTAAAAAGTTTAACCTTGCTCTTAGAATTTAGTTGTTTAGTGATTTAGTATGTGACCTTCTTGTAATGAGAGCCTTCTGATGGTATCTTTTTATAACTTTCAAATTTATTGTGCATTGATGTAACTCTAATCCCTGGCGAGCTAGGTTGTCTTCTGACAACTCTTGTTTATATGTTTAAATTCATTAATTCTGTATAAATATATTGGTCAATATAGTTTCAAACTTTGTTTGAACATAAAATGATTTGATTCTACATTTGTCCAATTGTTCCTTGTTAAAGTTGTGCAAGTATTGACCAATTTAATTTGATTAATTTGTTCAATTCATGAGTCAAATGTTTATAGCCTTTCAAATATATTGATACAAATTCTTTTCCACATATGCCCTATTATAAAATCACATTATTTCGTTACATTAAAGCAAAATCTGTCTATTTCTATGTTAAATGTTCATGATTTTATATTTGATATACATGTAATATGTGTACATATCTGTACATTTTAATGCAGTTCGACCACATATTTTACTTGTTTGTTTATATGAACTGCTTCACATCCCTCTTTTTTTAATTTCTATACAATGTACTTTCTCCTTTCCAATGATGTTTTACCTATAAAGTTGTGATTTCAGAATGCCATCATTAACAAGGAAGAATGACTTGATTTTGTGGGTTTTCCTAACACAGACACAACAGAAAATATACCAGGACTTCCTGTCCTTAGATTCTGTTAAAGAGGTTGGTATAGGTTTTTTGTTGTAAAATGGAATTTTTGGATAAATTTTGTTGTTCATTTGGTAAATTGTGTAAGGGCTATTCCATTTAAATCTACCACCCAGGGTGTTGGGGTGAACGCCATATATTTTAGACCCCACCACCAATAGAAAAAAAATATTATTTCTACCATTAGTCAACATCAGGCTGACCCCCAGGACCAAGGGAAAAAAATAAAACTGGTGTTCCCCCCTGGGTGATAAATTTTTCTGGAATAGCCCTAACTTTTTCCCAATGCTTGTTGAAATAATTTGATATAGAATTGAGAGAAACAATTTTGACATTAATGTCACAATAAAACATATTAAAAATATTTTCCTATACATAATAACATTGAGAGAGACAATATCTTATCAGTTAGAGATTTTCAAATCTTAGCTGCAAGTCTACAACAGTATTTATCAATACCATAATGTCTCCTTCACTAATTAGCTCACCTCAGCATCAGCATCCGCGTCTGGTTAGGAAGAATGGTTAAAGTCCATTTCTGCTTACTGACAAGTCCCACATCAACCATATTGGTATGTATGATGCATTTTGGGATGACAACTGCAATGCATGCTTCGGATGCTGTCTGTGACTTATATTTTACGCATGAGCTACTTGGTTAGGTAGAATGGTTAAAGTTTATACCCGCTTACTGACATGTCCCACATCAACCATAATGGTGTGTTTGATGCATTTTAGGATGACAACAACAATGCATGCTGTGGATGCTGACTGTGACCTACATTTTACACATGAGCAACTTGGTTAGGTAAAATGGTTGAAGTCCATTTCTGCATACTGACTTGTCCTACATCAACCATATTAGTATATATGATGTGTTTTGTGATGACAGCTGCAGTTAATGCTTTTGATGTAGTCTGTGACCTACATTTTATGCATGAATGAATTCATTAAAAAGAATTATATAGTCCTGTTTCTGACATGTTTAACATGTGACAATGCAGGGCAGCGAGGTGAGCTTAGCATGCTGTAGTTGCTTTCCATGTTTTTATTTATCTTTGTCCATCTGTTCATCCAAAAAAATAATTTATGGACTATATCATATTTATGGTATGCAAGCCATTTAAACAAGTTTTTCAAGGGAATGCATTCCATCAACAAATCATCCTGGTGGCTGATCTATTCAGGAGGAAAGGAAAAAACAGAATATTTTTTCTAATAAACTATAACTATTTTTGTTAGGTAAATACCTGAATCTTTATAACTATTTTCTGAGAAAACCAAGTACTGACCATGGCTGAAACAATAGAATTTTTGATTTTGACAATTTACTGCCATCGCTTGCTGTGATGTAACAGCAAACAAGTCTGTTGTATGGTGAGTTTCCTCCCTTCACCAAAAATCATTAACAAAAAAAAAAAACAGGTTGATTTTAAGGCAAATAATCCAGTCGTTATATTCCAGTTACCTTGATTGCTCTACTAATGTTAGGATGCATCCACTTGGAAAATCCTTCAACCAGACAAATTGTTAGCTTTTTGAATCATTGGTGCATGTATTAAATTTATTGTCTTTCCGTTGATATTTTGTGGCACAAGAAATTTGTCTTTTTCACTCAAAATTAATCAGATTGGTTGCCTTTCTTTAAATTTTAGCAAATATTTTGTTTATATACTACACAATGCAGGGTTAACTTCTAACAACCAGCAGATTAGATCTTAAGTGCAGTTGCATAGACTGGTCAATATGAAGTTTGCTGAGTGGTCACCTATTTGGCCATGTAAAATTAATTATCTGGTTCTCAGATAATGACTTTCAAAAAAATGGTGAGGGAGGGAGGGTATTTAATTTATGTATTTATTAGTCCCCTACCGGCTTCGCCGAAGGGGACTTTAGGTTTGCACTTCGTCAGTCCGTCAGTCAGTCAGTCAGTCCGTCAGTCCGTCACACTCAAGTTTTCCGGACTTTTTTCCCATACTATTAGAGATATTTATCTAATATTTGGTATGTAAGTCTAAAACCATGTGTTACAGCTCAAGTTCGAGTTTGGTTCCGGGTCATTGATTTTTGACGGAGTTATGGCCCTTTAACTTAGAAAAATTTGGTAAAATATAGGTTTTCCGGACTTTTATTCTAAACCGTTCCAGATATGAAGCTAATATTTGTAATGTGAGTCAACCACTATGACATACCTGCCAACCCTCCCGTTTTGTGCGGGAGTCCCGCACAAACGACGGAATTCCGGAAATCTCCCGCTTTCGCGTCCGATCCCGCGCGGGAGTTAGAATCTCCCGCATTCGGATATTTTAACCCGCAATGACCCGCATTCGTATCTCTCGGGACTTTTCACTAATCTCAATAAGACGTAAACAAACAATGAACGATTTGAAAACTTTGGTGAGTACTTTTCATGATCTATTTATAAGTAATCAAAAATCATTTCTGCCATGTCAACTCCAACAAGAAAGAGGTCCTTGTCTGGCCCAGCGGGCAGTGTGAAAAAAAAAAGAAATATAGCTGCAAGTTCCAATCAGACTGGACGAAAGATTTCCAATTTTTACGAGCGAGTCCACTTGGCAATGAGTCTGCACTGTGCACATTATGCTTCATCAATTTTTCGGTTGCATCTGGCGGTCTTTACGACGTCAAAAGGCATGTTAAGTGTGAGACACACAATAAGGCAGTAATGCAGATAGTGAGCGTATTTTCTCAATGCTAAAAAAAATTCAAACTGAACATAGGTCAGACTTGACAAATGACACTATATGCTCACTTCTCTGTGCCAAACAAAACCAAAATATGGAGTGTCATGAATATTGTCCAGACTCAGATGTACTGAAAAGGGCAAAATCAGCTTGTGTGGAATATAACAATGAACTGAAGAAATAAAGTATATTTATCATTAGTTCTTATTGGTGTTTGTAGATGTATACAGTGCACATGTCATGTATTTGGGCTGAAAATGTCGTTCGCGCAAAATCTCCCCCTCATCTGTTATAGCTGAGGGGGAGATCTCCCTCATTGAAGGTTTCAGAGGTTGGCAGGTATGCTATGAGTTACAGATCAAGTTCGAGTTTGGTTCCGGTCCATTGATTTTGGACGGAGTTATGGGCCTTTGACTTAGAAAATTT
>MJUU01047866.1:37059-52972 GCA_002080025.1 Modiolus philippinarum | reverse complement strand
CTCAATTTCATGGTCCAGTGAACTTGTTAAGTTTTTGTGCTTAGTTTAGTTTCTCAGTAACTATAAGTGGTAGGTCAATGATATTTGGTATGTAGCTTGATCTTAGATAGTATATGACAGTCTGTCATATGGCTTTTGTCCTTGACCTAAATTTGACGGTCTAGTGAGCATAATAAGTTTTAGTGATTAGGTCATTTTCTCAGTAACTATAAGTGGTAGGTCAATGATATTTGGTATATAGGCTGGTCTTAGGTAGTACATGACAGTCTGCTATATGGTTTTTGTCTGTGACCTCAATTTCACAGTCCAGTGATCATGTTAAGTTTCCCAGTATCTTTTAATGTAAGGTCAATAATATTTGGTATTTGGGTTTGTCTTAAATGGAACATGATCGCCTGCTGTTTGGCTTGAGCCCTTGACCTCATTTTCACGGTCTAATGAACATGTTTGGTTTTTCAGTATCTATCAGTGGTCACTATTTTTTTTTTGGTGATTCATGACAGTCTGCTCTATTGCCTTTGTCACTTACCCCAATTTCTAGCAAATATATTTAGTTTTCCGATTTAGTCAGTTTGAGAATTCACAATAATTTTGCGACCATGAAGGGACGGGCGAGACATCAATTTGGGTCCACATTTGTTTTTTATAAATCAGCACATTTGTGTATCTCTTCCCACTTAAAAAAATTGACAAAAAATATAGGTCAGCAAGCAGGTTTTCAAAAAACAAATTTCCCTTGCAAACAATTCTGTATTTTGCTGTATTAAGCGATAAATAAATAGATGAATAAATAAATAATTAGAAAAGAAAGTTACATTCATTTGATTATCTCCCCTTTCAGATATCCTTTCACACTATCATATCACCTCAAACTTGAAAATAACTTGAAATGTAAGACCACTACTGGGAAGGACATTTCCAAAAATATCTTTTTCACTGTCTTGAAAAGTTTTGTTTCCTTTTCCCGAAAATAAAAACAGAATATCCAAAAAATGATTTTTAGACAAAATAACAAGCATCAAAAATATCTGCCAAAATTGCAAGTTGAAAATTATCAAGATGACATAATCTTATAAAACTTAATCTGCATGCAAATTTTATTGTCTGGTGCATCTCCTTCAGAATTGTTGTCTGCTGCATATTGAAAAGCAAAAGACTGACCCAGTTAGTTTATGATTACTTTTATTTCATTCATTATACACATTTTGCAAATACATTAAATTTTCTCCAAACAGGACATCTGTTATATGCATTTTCATAACAAAATCAATAAGAATCCATATTTCATGCTTTCAGATAAAAGATTCAGCCACTGAGCTTGACCCTTGAATGCAATATTGAAAGATTGTGACATGTTCTTATTCAAATTTGCCTTTATAGCAATTCCAGAACGAAACTAAGCTAACTGCCATTTGGAAGTAGTCTTATCTTCCAAAACACTGTAAAATGGCTTAAATTGACACAAAAGGCTTTTTACAGCCATGTTCCACTGCTTATATGTCAGAACAAATACATGTTTGGTATATATTTATTTTATTCAGGGGAATCAAACTTACCTGATAGAAAAAAATGAAAGGATATGCAGTGAATGTACAGTGACAAAAATGCACACGATAGAGAGACCACTTTACATGATTTCTGACATTTGAGCATATTTTGAAAATGATCAAACATATAGGAACAAAATTCATGGCTAAATGGCCATGCTTCTTTCAGGGATTTGCCACATTCCACTAGAGACCTCAACAACTCAATAAATATTATCCATATTATATAGTACCTGTATTATATTATACCTGTAAAATACAGTTTTGGGAAAGGGATCTGAGTTTTTTTTCTGAAACATCAATACAAGACTTTTTAAAATTTTTTCCAGAAATGTCCTGTGCCCAGCCACTAGGTTTGAGTCCATATCTTATGGTTAAAGTGAAAAAATATTTAATTTTTTAAAAAAGTATTTGCAGATTTAAATAGTGGAGAAATCAGAAATTCAGATGGCCGAATACCATTCATCTACCTTAAAATGTAATGTATAAATGAGCAAAACACATTTTCAGCTTTAAATTTTAGTAAAGTACGTGTCACAGAGCCGAGTCTCTCACATTTCATAGATTTCCAAACATATTATGAATTGTATGAAATATAATTTGAATGACATTACGGCAACTTTTGTTCAACTCGGATTATTCATGGTGCTGTCCATTGTTGACCAACTCATGTGGAAAAGCAAGTTATTTTTGTGTTTCTCCATTGTAAGGGCTATTCCAGAAATAAATGTATAGGGGGTATGGAAGGCACTTTAATTAAAATTTGATGGGTTGTGGGGTATATTGGAGGCTTACTCTGAATAAACAATGAGACAAAGGAATAAAAATTTTATGCATGGTGGGTAATTTTAAAAAGTGCCCTCCGACCATACAAGTAAACTTGAAGAAAATTATGAGGAGTTCCGAATCTATTGTTGCATGATGGGAGCAAGTTTACACGTGTGATGTTGACAATTTTAATTAGTTTCTTATCTCTGTATCTGTATGTCTCTGGTTGGCCAACAGTTTCAAAATATAATTTAAGACAGGACTCTATTGGAAGATCTTCTCTGAAACTAGGCATTGAAAGCAGATTTGGTCACAATTGACCTTTAATGGTCCTTTTTGATTGTGGCAAGTGAGTCTATGTCCAGTCTGATGGTGCAAATTACTATTGGATTATGAAGGCCGTGGTCATGGCAAGCAATGAATACTCATGAGAGCCTCATGTTTTCTGATTTCTCCCATTTTCAAAGTATGAAATTCTGTCTCCAAATATGTTTCTTTTCTTCTTACTCTCATATATTAAATTCTGGCAGAATAAGTCGGGACTAAATAAGGAAATGATATGTGGTTGGTAAGGTATAAAATATTGTTTCCTTTGTGAATGTGCTTTCATTATCCCTCATAAAAGTTGTTTTTTACTTGGTTCAAGGCTTTAAAACAAGATTTTATTAAAAAAAAAATAATTGTAGCAGATACATGTATTTTAATTCATTTTTATGTAAATTTGGAAAGAAAAACAAACTGTTGATTTTCATTGAAGCAACATACTTGCCAACTGACCTGCTTTTGGTGGAAGTGACCTGCAAAATTTGACATGTTTTGCAAAAACAAACTGTCAAACTTTGCATACACATCCCAGGTAAGTTTAAATTATAACTTTTGGCCTGTTCTTTAACTCATAAAGATACATAACAGCATCCAAAAAATGGATGTTTTCAGAATATGATAAAAGTATACTAGAAGTAGACATTTTAAAAAAAACAAAAACAAAAAAATACAATGCTCTATCAGATTTAGCATGAAGACTTTGTTGTAAAAAAATTTACTGGCTTGTCCTATATTTTTGACACACAAAACCCTAAACCCCAGACTACTATCAAACTTTTTTTGAGGCTTGTACAAAATAGTTTAAGAATCTAAGTTGCTATTTTGTGGTAGACTATAAAATTGAGTCATAGTAAGCCAGTTATTTGTCAGTAGACAATTTGATTTAATCTTATTAATATTTTAAGTATCTTATTTAATTAACAACATTGTATACAGGTAATTATCTTGGAATGTTAGAGATTATACCTGGATTATACATGTAATATTATGTAACAGATTAACACATGAGTGTTGGGGGTATAAGGAAACAAAATATATTTTTGTCATTGAAATCAACCTTGACTTATTCATGTATTTTTATGATAATGCTTGCATTTTTAAGACTACTGAAAAATGGCAAATGGATTTTAGATTTTTGAAAATGATATTCCTTACTATGTTACCAGATAAAACTTTTTCCATATATATTCATCGCATTTGAACAGAAAAAAGATCTTTTTAAAAGTTATATTGTTTTAATACAAAGACTGACATTGACTGAGTTTTAAAGCAGAAACATGCAAATAGAATAAGATAAATGTCAACAAAATTCAAACAAGTATTAATCTAAACATAGCTTGAAACAATACTCAAGCATATGCAAATAAAGAAGAAAAAAAAGGAAAACTCAAGTATATGCAAATAAAAGAAAGCTTGTTTCACAATTGAAAAAAAATCAAGCATGAAAATTAAGGTTTTTTGGGGGTACTAAGGAAATAATTCCTATTTTTATGTGATTGAAAAGATTTCTAATGCATGATTTTTCTGGACACAAATAATAACAGACCAGGTATTTCCATCTAAAATCGTCAAAGGTAGATAGATTTAGACCTATTTATAAATAAATCTATAAAACTATAAATTTTGATGGAAAAGTAGGAAAGAGTGAACTTTTCACAAAATATAAGGTCACCAATCATATTTTTTAAAAACCTACAAAAATTTGATGAATCTGAATTATCTCCCCTTAATAGAATAAGTATATTTTTAATGTTTATTGAATAAATGTTAGTGATTTGATTCTATTTTTATTAATAAGGCCATAATAAAAAAAACCTAGATTCTCATCCATTTCTTCTCAAAATTTTGGGTGGATGGGCGAATTCAATATTTTTAATCAAATTTTTTTCAGAAAGCTATCATTTTAATAGAAATTTACCCCAATTGGCCAAAAAATCACAATAAATTTATTATTTTTTAAAATGGATGAAGATATTAGGGCAGGCGAGGTAAGAATCTAGGATATTTTTCTATTATGGCCTAAAATTTAAAAAAAAAATTTTTTTTTTCATTATTATTGTGAACTGCACCTCCCATCAAATGCACAAGTAAGACCTCAAACTAGCTAAGGGCTATTCCAGAATTAATTGTATGGGGGGGTTGGAAGGCACTTTTTAAAAAGACCCACCATGCATAAAATTTTATTTTTTTTTACTGTATGTTTCTACAGAGCAAGTCCCTAATATACCCACGACCCATCAAATTTTTATTAAAGTGCCTTCCGACCCCCCACAATTATTTCTGGAACAGCCCTAAACTCAAAGTAGTTCAGGTGTCCAAAACTGAGCACTTGGTTTAAATCAAATTTATCTTAAAATGCTATCACCAGATTTATTTTGTATAATTAATTGTTAATAAATCAAGTAAAATGAGCAAAATTATGGTCTAAGTATGCAAAAATATATATCCTTTTGAAATTCTCTTATTTCGATAACGGAGATAATTATATTGGAATAATAATGGGGAAATCACATTTTGAGAATTTTTTTCAGAAAAATTATCAGTAACCCCCAGATGTTGTTTCCTATATCTAAATTGATTTTTATCTCGAAGCCATGAAATGGCTGGAGAGATATTGATATGGCAAGAAAAAATCACGTGCCCCAAGTGAGGCTTCAAGCCTATTAACAACTCTAAAAGATGATCTTCGTGCTTCCAATAAAATATAGTGCGCAAGTTCCTTTCAAAATCGGATACATTTAGTATTTAAGTTATATTTCTTCATTTTCTTTAGTTGAATACAGTGTTGTTTTATTAAACTGAAAACAATATGCATGTTAATCAAATTACTCGTTTTTTTACTTGTTGCTTATAGAAAATGAATGGCTGTCTTTATATCTGAAGGGAAAACACGCCCATTGACCTTTATAAGATGTTTTTATTGGTTTAAAATGAAACATAAGATAAACACATCAGATGTGTATTCACACAGCTGAAGCTATCTGTATTTAAAGTTTACATAAGTACACGTGTCCAGAAGCGCGATTAATTTAGTATTATAACATTGAGTTTATAACATTACGTTTATAAATTTTCAAAGTCAGTAACGTATTTATTGTTTTGAGTATCAATTAGTGCCTGATAGATTCAGGGATTGGTGTTCTATAATTATGATTTAAATTATTTATTTAGGTCAAACATGTCCCCATTCAATCAATAACGAGTCGTTGTAGTGTGTATTCTTAAAATAGTGTAGTAAATGTTTCGTAGCATTCAAAATACAAACATCGCTATTTGTTCGTTCGAATTTTCGCACAAATTAATTATCAAGCTTAATTTGGCCAGTTACAGCGATTTTAAAGACTGAAAACTTCTTAAAAGGCTCTCGCTTCGCGGTCGCCTTTTAAGAAGTTTTTACGCCTTTAAAATCACAATAAGTGGCCAAATGCGCTTGATAAAATATAATAGCAATGAAATCAACATGCAAAAATCACACAATCCGATTATTTTCACGTATTACGGACTATAACTTAATACATGCAGACATATGCAGTAGTTCTTTGGATGACTACGAAGTTTTGCCACATGTAGAATTTCAGGGCTTCGAGATTCAGCTCCATCGGAGCTTTGATTTAACCTTTTGTCCTGCATTTTTATTGAAATCTTTTGTTGCATTCATATTGAAAAGTATTTTCTCAATGAATAGACTACATTAAAAAACGGTCAAATCTTATTATTTTTGAAAACTTATACTGTAAAATGAGCTCAGATCAGAATTAAATAGAAGTAAGCAGATTTAGAACATTAATAAATATCATAACACTACTAAAATAACTTAAAAGAAATGTCACCATAACAGGTTTATGTAGTAATTTTAAAAAATTGTGGTTTCTAAATTATCATTCTTTTACTGTTCAAATCCTCATTTGGGATTTTACACAATATGAATTGTTAGGACTTTGCACTACATAGTAGTCCCTGGTCTGATATCTGGTCAGACTGAAATATCAGTATCTTGTTACATCGTCAATTTATACAAAAAAACCCTCATTTTTATACCCCCCCATAAAAAGTGGCGAGGCACTATGTGATACCCTCAGTCGTTTGTTCGTCTGTCTGTCTCAGTCTGCGGCAAAAACTTTTTTCCTTACTAGTCCTTCGGGCTAGTTGAGATAACAGATTTACTCGTCTGAATCCCATTTTACTAGTCGGGAAAAAAAGATAAATTTTACCACAACGAAGGCAATCTAGATTTAGCATGTTGTTTAGAAAATTCTTGCTAGTTCGCTGGGACTAGTGGTTGAAAAAATAAACTAGTCCGAATTCAAATTTCTAGTCTCGGGCAGCGGACTAGTGCCTAACGGAGCAGACTGCTGTCTGTCCATCCGTCCGTGCCCTGAAGGTTTCAGACTGATAACTTGTGAACAAAATGACACAAGGTCATCAAACTTGGTATGCAAGATGTTTACCTCAAAACTCAGGTCAAGTTTTATTTTGGGCTCAGAGGTCTAAGGGGTTCTGGAGTTATGCCCCTTGAAACTTTGAAATTTTGCAAATTTTAGGGTTTCATACTCATAACTTGTGGATGAAATGACATACTGTCTTCAAACTTAGTATGTAAATTTTTTACCACAAAACACAGGCCAAGTATAATTTTGGGTTCAGTGGTACACATGGTTCCGGAGTATGCCCCTTTTAACTTAGAAATTTTGTGAAATGTCGTGGGGTATTATGAAATGCACCATTACTATTTTGAGGATTCCAAAAATGTCCAAAAAATATTGGGTCTTTGATCTTGTTATACCCCCTCTTCAGCTGATGCTAAATAGTGATCATGATGTCTTTCAGTGTGTCCTCCTTCCGTCCTTCCGTAGGTTTGTCCGTCCTCCATAGGCTAATAACTTTGTGGTGTGAACTCCACCTAGACCACTTGATGAAATTCATTGAATCTTTTCACAAAATGTTTAGTAGACATAACCATTGTTCACCATCTATTAAAAAATTTGTTTTGAGCATTTTTTGTGGGGTTGGGAGGGGTATATATTAGTGAGCTTAGCTCACAGTTTTTCTAGTTTCAATGGAAATCATGATTAATGTCAAATAAATCTTAATTTTATACTTCCAGATACTTCACAAAGCAGGAGCTAAGAGAACTATTTCAACTAGATAATCCTATGGTATCATCAACACAACAACAATTAGAACAGATGCATAGTGGGTACAGGAAGACAGACGAGTCACTAGATGCTCACATCGCTTACTTGTATTCTCTGGGTAAGATTTCTTTAATCAAAGACAGGAACTCTTGTGACTTTTAAAATGATATCTGCTAAATAATTATATTAGTTTGATGTTGATTTATTGTTGCTCTCTCTCTTATCTTTCATCCGCATAACTTGGACACTTATATAAACTGCTAAATAAATATGTCATTTAAAAAAAAAGACTGTGCATACAGACAGCCAAGTATACTAAACATACAATAATAAAAAATACAGAGCACAACTTTTCAGATACATCCTCCATTTTAATTGGTCACAGGTGTTTAAAAAAAAAATACCTAGTTCAAATAAATGTAGTTCACAGAATAATTACAACTATTTGGGTTAGGACCATTACTCTAATATAGAGGAAAAACAGTAAAATAATTACCAGGCTGATAGTAGGTCCTCTTACAACACATTATTTTATTGATGGGAATGATTTCAGATACATGTATGTCCTATTTGTCCATCTTTATATTTTCAGAAATCTTTGGAATATCTGACCATGACCTTATGTTTGGTCAGGTTAAGGACAACATGGATGATATTGATGAGGAATATAAAGAAGAAGATAGTCACCTTAATGGAAATGATTACATACAAGCTAGGGTAATGTCAAATACCGTTTTTTGGTGTGTATTAAACGCATTGGTGTATTAAACGCACCCCCTTTCTCAGAGGAAAAGAATCAGAAAAAATCTAGTTCAGGTGTAAAAAACGCACGTAAATTTTCAACAACATGTTCTGTCCAAAAATGTCTGGAGACGCCAAGAGTTACCTTGTAGACTGAATTAAATGGAATACATGATGCTTTATTTACTTATATTTAGAGGAATAACTGTACCTGTATTTATTTAATGGTTTGTTCAAACATTTTAGGAATTTGCAAACGAAAATATATTGATTTTGTAAACACAGGAAGTTTATCTCCAAATGTAATTGTCCCCCGCCTTTCGCGAAAGCGGGGGACTATAGAATTCGCCTTTCCGTCATTCCGGATTTCGTTTCCGGATGATAACTTGAGTATCCCTTGCCTGATTGAAACAAAACTTATACAGATGGAAGGAATAGGGAAGGGCAAGAATCCTATCGATTTTGGGGTCAGTAGGTCAAAGGTCAAGGTCACAATTTCTAAAAATAGAATTTATTGCACCAAAATTTGGTCCGTGTGGGAAATTTTTATTTTTTATCCGATTTCGATGGGATTTTTTCCATTAGATTCCTCTCAATGAATGCTTTCTTGTATATGCCAACAGATTTCTGGTATCTCTTACCGTTTTCAAGATAATTGGGGTCAAAGGTGTTGGGGGGTGGGGGTTTCCGGATGTCGTTTCCGGATGATAACTTGAGTATCCCTTGCCCGATTGAAACAAAACTTATACAGATGGAAGGAATAGGGAAGGGCAAGAACCCTATTGATTTTGGGGTCAGTAGGTCAAAGGTCAAGGTCACAATTTCTAAAAATAGAATTTATTGCACCAAAATTTGGTCCGTGTGGGAAATTTTTATTTTTTATCCGATTTCGATGGGATTTTTTTCCATTAGATTCCTCTCAATGAATGCTCAATGGATTTTGATGGGGTTTTTTGCAAATGCTTCCTCATGAAAAATGCAATAAAACTCCCCAAACATTTTTTTTCATCTTGTACCGTTTTTCAGGTAAAAGGAACATACAACTCTAAGGCGGGGGACCTTGAGCACTGCTCTATTTTTAAAAGTCAAAGGCGGTTACGGAAACGTAATTATTACGGTTTGCCTTTGGTAAATTATTAAGTGATATTCCCTTATTGATCTTCATAATCAGTTTATGTATTAATTAACTTTATTTAAACCATCTCTTTTCATAAATATAATTACATTATGACTTGCAAGTCTTGTGTACCCCTTAAACCGGAACCGGCTCCACCTAATCAAAACAAATATGGCGGACACGATCAAGATGAAATTTTGGGTACCGGGAAATCTTTGTGTATACATGTTGTATACAAAGACAACAATACACATCTATTCATGTTAACATTAGCAAACTTTGTTATCATCAAACACCGGTTCGTATCTGGATTACAACAAGGATTTTATACTTACTTCCAATGTCATTTCCGGTTTGAAGTTAAGTTAGCGGTGGTCACAAAAAAAATAGTCTTTTGAAGTTCGCATGTATTAAACGCATCCCCTCTCACTAGGACCTTTCTGGGGGAAAATATGTGCGTGTAATACACACCAAAAAACGGTAATATTTAGCAAGATTGATGATTAGAATTAATTATCATGACCAACATCCCACATTTATATTATTCAAAGAATTCATACTTATAGTCCCTTTGGTGTGAACTTCGACAATGTATTTTTGTTTTTGTCCCCCGCTGCAACGTGACGGAGGGACATAGTAATGGTCTTCGTCTGTGTGTCACGTTTTTTGTGGGCACAACTCTTCAGAAACCGCTGGTCAGAATTCATTCAAATTTTACAGGATTGTCAGTCACCATAAGTACTAGATCATATCGCATCGCCATTTAGATTTGTCAAATTTTGTGGGAGTTATGGGACTTTGATTATTTCGGCATTGTTATACAATGGAAAATCTTGTGGGCACAACTCCTCAGAAACCCCTGGTCAGAATTCATTCAAATTTTACAGGATTGTTAGTCACCATTAGTACTAGATCATATCACATCACCATTTCGATTCGTCAAATGTTGTGGGAGTTATGGGACTTTGATTATTTTCACATTGGTATACAATGGCAAATTTTGTACAAACAACACCTAAGAAACCCCTGGTCAGAATTCATTCAAATTTTACAGGATTGTTAGTCACCATTAGTACTAGATCATATCGCATCACCATTTTGATTTGTCAAATGTTGTGGGAGTTATGGGACTTTGATTATTTTCACATTGGTATACAATGGCAAATTTTGTACAAACAGCACCTAAGAAACCCCTGGTCAGAATTCATTCAAATTTTACAGGATTGTTAGTCACCATTAGTACTAGATCATATTGCATCACCAGTTTGATTTGTCAAATGTTGTGGGAGTTATGGGACTTTGGTTATTTTCACATTGGTATACAATGGCAAATTTTGTACAAACAACACCTAAGAAACCCCTGGTCAGAATTCATTCAAATTTTACAGGATTATTAGTCACCATTAGTACTAGATCATATCACATCCCTATTTTGATTTGCAAAATTTTACATGAGTTTTGGGACTTTATCAACCTCACTGCAGCGGTGGGGGACATAGCTACGCGTAGCAATCATTTTTTGTTTTTTTTTTTTTTATTTGCCTGTAACAGGCAGACATTCTTATGATTTAACTGGTCACTTCTATAGTAGTTTTAGCTTTTTAGCTTACCTGGTTATAGCAAGGACGAGCTTTGCCTTCACTTATCCAAGCTTCATTCAACGTAAACTTTTGTATCACAGATCTTCTCCTCTGAAAACACTTGGTCGCACTACCCCTTGAGGAATGTGTTTGGCAGATCTGCACCTTATCCAAAATGGCCTCAAAAGTGGAACATAGTTTCAAGTGGACCCTATGGAAAAACAAATTCAAAGATTTTGGTCTCTGAAAGTTTTAGTCCAATTTTAACCTGAGGTTACCAAAGTAGCCTTAGAAAATGTATCCAGCATGTCAGTGCATTATCAAAGCCACAAGAGGGGAACATAGTTTTCACATTTGATTCTATGTAAAACATCTTGAAAGATTAGATTAAATTTGATTAAACTACTACCTCTATTACAACCAAACTTACTCACAGTTTCTTACAAAAAGGTATCCAGAAGATACCAATGGGACACATTGAAAATATATTTAAAAATCTTTACTGAAACAACAGTTCCAATTACAATCAAACTTTGTGAAGATAGTTGTTAGCTGGTCCCTAAAAAAAGAATCTGGAAGGTCTATACCTCATCTAAAAAATGGCTGCCAGAGAGGAAAATAGATTAACATCGGACCTTATAGAAAACACAATCAAAGATCCGGCATGCCCATTCACATATTGCAGTACATAATTCACATACATTAAAAAATATGCACGTACAATTTCACAAATCAAAAGGTACATGCATGTACATTTGAATAATTTGTTAGCAATCGATCATTGAGTATCCTGGTTTTCCAATCAAAATGTAATGTTTACATCAAAAGTGAAAGAAAAAATAGTAGTTGGAGTATGTCCACCAAATTGAATAAGCCCTTTTAAAAGCAAAATACATTTATTTTTATGTATGTATATGTACCATAAAAATACTCTGTACACTAAATTCAAAGGCTAAAGGGTACATGTACCCCTAACTGCAAAAAGTAGTGGGCATACCCAAAATCTCTTTTACTACTAATCCAATTGGAACCAGACAGAGGTCTTTAGATTGTCATTTAAAAAAAAGGTATCTGAAGATCCATACCTTTTTAGAGTTTGCTGCCAGAGACGAAAATGTTTAACATTTTGACCCAATGGAAAACAAATTCAAAGATTTTGGTCTCTGAAACCACTTTCCCAATCGGAACCAAACTTAGTCATAATAGTCCTTGGATGGCCCTTCAAAAATTGTATCTGGCTTGTCTGCAGCTAATGGCTCTCAGTGGGTAAAATGGGTAAAACATTAGACCCTTGCGAAATGCCATTCACATCTTCTCTGAAACAACTGTTTGTGTCATTCATGGTCCAGGTTATTGTTAAATTTTAAAACTGCAGATACAGTGTCAACAGATACATTGTACAAAGTATGACAACCTTTACTTCATTTTCATTTTTATGCCCCCAGATCGTGGATCGGGGGGGGCATATTGTTTTTGTCCTGTCTGTCTGTCTGTCTGTTTGTCTGTGCGTCTGAAACTATAACCTTGGCTATAACTTTTGAACTATATAAGGTAGACTTTTGATACTTGGCACATGTATAGGTCTAGTCAAGAGGAACAAAAATATGCAAAAAAAAATTAGGTCAGGTCATAGGTCAAGGTCACAGATATTAAAAAGGGGTGAATTTGGCTGTTTTCACATATTTGACTGTAGAATCGTTATTATTTATTGTATAGAGACGGGGTTTGTTTTATGTTATTGCTAATAAAGTTGCGCAACTGGGGTATGTAAACAGATTTGAGGTAGCATTTACTGTTTTTGAGAAACAAGAGGCCCAAAGGGGGACAAATGGGAAAAAAATGAATTTTTCAATTTTTTGTCTGATCTTGATGCAGTATTTTTCTGTAAGTTTCTAATAGCATGCTTAAACAGATACTACATTTCAATAAACAAGAGGCCCAAAGGGGCTTCATCTGTTTCAGAATAAAGGGGTTAAATTGGGTGTTTTTATGTTAATAAACAACTTTTGAACTATGTAAGATAGACTTCTAATACTTTGCAAGTGTATAGGTCTTGTCAAGAGGAACATAAATAGGTCAAAGGTCAAGGTCATAGGGGTCAAAAAGGGGTAAAATTGGGTATTTTCATATATTTTACTGAAGAATCTGGGGGCTTATGTAGTGTTTCACAAACACATCTTTATCAATATCTAAGTAACTTTGCAAATTCAAGTTTGTTGTTTGTAAATAGTTCGAAAAATTGTCAGAAATTTTTGTCACCTCTGTTTAATTGAATGAATGTAACTAGGTATCTGTATACAAGTTCCATGGAAACATACTGCTGTGAAACCTGTTTAAACTGAACAGATGAAGGACCATGAAGTTCATTTTGGCAGGTCTTAAATTTACACAGGTTTATTTACAAAGTAAACTGATTTTGTGTACTTAAATAAGTTAATTTTAGACAGGTTGTCTTTTCATATGTAGTTCTGTTTGGCAATTTTCATTTTGAATAGTCTTTCAGATTGGAACATTTTAAATGCTTGCTTATAAGTTTTGATTACTTTGTAGGTTCAGAAGGCTCAGGAATTATTGAAAATGGAATCTAACCTTTCTCAGCCAATGTCACATTACCCATCAGGAGATGGTCAATCAAACAGACCCAGGGGACCATCTGAATGGAACATGCCAAATAGTGGGTAACAATTAAGGAGTTATGTTATTGCAATAAATTGCTAAAAGCAAATGTAAAGATTTTTTATACATCTATTGAAGAAACTACATGTATATATAGAGAGGTATATACATGTAGATAACTATCCTTTGTCTTGCTAATTTAATTTTATTTTATTGTCAAGTACTTGAATCAGACATATGATCAGCCACAAATTCTAAAACACAGATCCCTTTTCTATTACATAACATAATAACTCAGTCACTATAAATAATAACATCTTTTATCAGGATTGTACTTTATCTGTGATGAATATACAAGTATTTTAAAATTTAACCATATGGGACAATGTATTGAGAGAGATCTCTTCTCCTGGAACTGAACTTGGTCACAATGGTCCTTGGACATATCTTTTAAAACTATGACACACAAGTCTGAGTCCTATCCTAGATGGCTGCCAACGGGAAACATAGCTTAACAATGGTTCATAGAGGGACACTTTCATAGATCTTTTTTCTAAAAGCATTGGGCAAATTTCAACCAGATGTGGTCAAAATAGTAATTTGGTCCTTAAAATGTGTTTTTCAGGTTTTAACTCTATTCAAGATTGGTACCAGCAGAAAACATAGTTAATTGGCACCTGTGGGAAAAATGTGTAGAAATCTTTTCCTTTGAAATCAGTTTTCCCATTGGATCCAAATTTGATCACAATAGTCTTTGCATGGACCCATTCAGTAAGGAGTGTTGGTCCATTTTCAAGTATCAATTCAAGATTACGGGTACCACCAGCAGAAACATAGTTTAATATTGGGATCTAGGATAATCTTTTCAAGGACCTTTTTTAAGAATGTAAGGCCACTAGAAACCAAATGTTTTTAATGGTGCCCTATCCTCTGAAAATACTCATTCTTTGGTCCCTTGACCAATTTAGAAGATGGCTGTCAGCAAGAAACTCAGTTGAAGGTTCCCCTCCGAAACCACTAATTCCTTAGATGGTGACTGACACATCTGCTTCTCATCCAAGACTGGTGTGTATACCCTATGTTTTGTAGAACTGGTATGTATGTAGATTTTGTATAGCTGTTGTTGTTTCTAAGCTTTAAAGAGCAAATGGGACCAAAATTAAATTTTTGATCAAGTATTTCCACGGAATGTAAGGTAGGAATTGTTTCAAGGAATTGCTCTGGACTTGAGCTTTTGGTAGCTGTGTTAGCACTTAAGCTTACAACATAAATCAGGATGGAAAGAGTGTTCTATGTGGAGACTAAAATATTAGCTCCAATAGCAATCTTTGTGAATGATGAAAAAATCGTCATATTTGAAGAAATTGTAATGGTAAAGCTCCCTACCAAAAAACATAATAAAGAAATATCAGAAGGTGAAAGTAAAATGTAAATTGAAATCAATGACAGATCTTTGGGTGTGCTGAAGCAATAACAGTACATTATTTAAATGTCTGCGGGTGTCAATCGTAGATTTGATGGTCAAAATGCAGTTTACAGGCCCCCTGTAGTGCCTTTACATTTGTTTAACGTTTTTATCTTGGTGAGCTACAGTTTGATTTTGGATCCAATCTATTTTTGTTATGGTCCAATATTATCAATGCATATTATTTTGTTTTAAGATGTGCCACAGACGTATGGTGGTCCAGAAAATGTTGTTTACAGTTTTACAGTGTAATTATTTTGTTTTAAGGTGTGCCACAGACATATGGTGGTCCAGAAAATGTTGTTTACAGTTTTACAATGTAATTATTTTGTTTTAAGGTGTGCCCCAGACATATGGTGGTCCAGAAAATGTTGTAGATATGACTACAGCTGAAGATTCTGATACAGATATGGTGGATTTAACTGAATCTCCACAGAAAAATGAGGTAATATATGACAGTGTGTGTAAATTTTGTTGCGTGATAGGAGAGTTCATTATAAAATTTTCAACTCAGAAGTGTTTCTTCCCAAAATACACATGGTGAATAAAAGGATATGGAGTAAATGCACATGAGACAAAGTCTCTACAAATACATGGTAAAAAACAAGCAAAGGAACAAC
>MJUU01047866.1:522-14339 GCA_002080025.1 Modiolus philippinarum | reverse complement strand
AGGGGTATATTTGGCTGCCATTCGGCAACAGCTCTTGTTTAATTAATTTAAATCAAACAAACATTTTTTGCTCACCTCACGAAGTGAGGGGGCTTATGTGATACCCCTAGCATCTGTGTCTGCGTCCGGTTAGGAAGAATGGTTAAAGTCTATTCCTGCTTACTGACAAGTCCCACATCAACCATATTGGTATGTGTGATGCATTTTGGGATGAAAACAACAATGCATGCTTCTGATGCTGTCTTTGACCTACATTTTACGCACGAGCGACTTGGTTAGGAAGAATGGTTAAAGTCCATTCCTGCTTACTGACAAGTCCCACATCAACCATATAAGTATGTATGATGCATTTTGGGATGACTACAACAATGCATGTTTCGGATGCTGTCTGTAACCAGCATTTTACGCATGAGCGACTTGGTTAGGAAGAATGGTTAAAGTCCATTCCTATTAACTGACATGTCCTATATCAACCATATTGGTATGTATGATGTATTTTGGGATGACAACAACAATGCATGTTTCGGATACTGTCTTTGACCTACATTTTATGCATGAGCGACTTGGTAAGGTAGAATAGTTGGAAGTCTATTCCTGCTTACTGACATGTCCCACATTAACCACATTGGTATGTTTGATGCATTTTGGGATGACAACAACAATGCATGCTTCAAATGCTGACTGTGACATATATTTCACGCATGAGCAACTTGTTGGGTAAAATGGTTCAAGTCCATTTCTGCGTACTGACATGTACCACATCAACCATATTGGTACATTTTGTGATGACTGCTGCAGTGAATACCTAGGATGCAATCTGTGACCTACATTTTATGCATGAATGAATCCATTAAAAAGAATGATATAGTCCATTTTTGTTTACTGACATGTTTCGACATGTGACAATGCTGTGCAATGAGGTGAGCTTAGCAGGCTGTGGCTGCTTTCTTTGTTTTAATAATGAAATAGCAAAAGTTTTTTATTCCAATATCGGTTTACATTCGTGGAAATCTCTAAGACCAGTTATTTTTTGGAATTCTACCTAGCAACCATATCTTTTTCAATTTCTTACAGTATTAATAATCATTTTCAATTGTGAAATTTCCAAAATCCTAGATTTCAGTTGTGGTAAATATCGTGAAACTTTAAAAGACCAGTTATTTTTTGGAATTCTACTGAGCAACCATACTTTTTTTGCAAACATTTCATTGAAAACAGTCGTTGTACAAAAATTTTTTATTTTAATTTTGGTATGAAAGTCTCAAAGACCAGTTATTTCTTGAAATTCTACTTAGCAACCTTATCTAAATAAAGGCCAAATTATAATAACAATGTACTGAGTGGGTGAGACATTCGGTTCCGTGGAACCTTTACAAATTTTTTCATATATTTATATTGGAAAAGTAATTATCATTTACCCTTGGATTCCAGAAAGTTTCCAACTCGTTTGCTGAAACATTGATTTCAATAATTATACATATGTTTTTAATGTTGAAATCAATTGTATATGTAAAATAGTGCTATTAATTATGTGCAATTAAAGTGTATTTCTCATAATTTTGTATGTATATTTTTAATGTTGTATCAAGTTTGATATGGCAAAGTCCTAAGTATTTAACTTGCACATCATCTCTAGTATTTTAGCCAAGCTTCAATACTACAGTCGAACTTCGATGACTGTAACACCCAAGGGACTGATGAAACAGTTCTAGCTATCGAGGTCAAAATTTGATTAAATTCTAACAAAGGGGTCGAGACATCCATGGTGTTCAAGTTATTGCAGTTTGAGCCATTGAAATTCAGCTGTATTTTAAATGACAATGACGTTTTACACAGTGCTCACTACTACAGCAGTTTCTGCTTTGTTATTGGCCCCATCTCTCAACCTTGTTGTGCTGTTAAATTAGAGAATTAGATGACGTCAGTAAGTTTTCATATGATTCTTCTTTCAATATTATCTTTCAATAGGAATTTAAACTTGGACATATACTGGCATATCAAGATAGAGTAGATGCTTGATTTTAAGACTCAATACCTTGTCAAGATCTGACAGACTGATCTCATCTTAACATTGGTGCTAGGCTCATCTGAAAATTAGTGCTAAGGGTTATCTGGTCATTGATGCAAGAGATCACCTGGACATTGGTGAAAGGGTTCTCCTCAACATTGGTACTTAGGGTCAGATCATTGGTGTTAGGGGGTCACCTTTACATTAGTGCAAGATCAACTGAACATTGGTTCTAGGGACACCTGAACATTGGTGCTAGGAGTTATTTGGACATTGTTTCTAGGGTTCATATGGACAATGTTGCTTGAGGTCACCTGGACATTTGTGCCAAGGGTCACTTGGATATTGGTGCTGAGTGTCTTATGCACATTTGTGCTAAGGGTCACCTTGACATTGTTATACTCCCCGCAAACAAATGTACCTTGTCAGCGCATGTTCTCCTAAACGGCTGCTTGGATTTTGATGAAATGTACACCATCTGAAGATGTGCATGAAGTAATATGGTTGCTGCCCGAAATTTTTAAGGGGTGATAATTGGTCCTTGAATATTTTCTGGAAAAAGGGGGGAGGCGAACCTTGTCAGCACATGCTCTCTTAAACAGCTGCTTGGATTTTGATGAAATGTTACACAGTTGTAGTACACCAACTGAAGATGTGCATAAAGTTATATAGATGGTGCCCGAAATTTTTAAGTGGAGATAATTCGTCTTTGAATTTTTTCTCGAAAAAGGGGGAGGTGAACCTTGTCAGCAAATGTTCTCCTAAACGGCTGCTTGGATTTTTTAATTAAATTTTACACAGTTATAGTACACCATCTGAAGATGTGCATGAAATAATATGGTTGCTGCCCGAAATTTTTAAGGGGAGATGAAGTCATCCAAATATTGGTGCATAGGGTTATCTGGACATTTCTGCTAGGATCATCTGAACATTGGTGCTAGGGGTGACTTCTCCACATTGGTGTTGGGGACATATTGATGACATGGGTCATCTGGACATTGGTGCTTATGTTGATGCTAGGGTCATCTGGACATTGGTGCTAATTTACTGAACACTTTTGCCAAAGATCAACTTGACATCTGTCCTAGGATCAAGGGCATTGGTGTATGGGATCAATTATCATTTGTTCTAGGGAAACATTGGTGCTGGGGTGTCATATGAACAAAGGTGTAAAAGGGACACTTGTACAAGGGTCACCTTGACATTGATTCGATTGGTCTACTTAACATTGATTCAAGGGGTCACCTTAACATTGGTGCTAGGATGTCATCTTGACATTAGTGCTAGGATCACCAAAATATTGGTGCTTTGGGTCATCTAAACATTATTGCAAAAGGTCAAGGGTCAACTGGACATTGGTGCTAAGGCTTATCTGAACATTGGTGCTCTAGGGGTTACCAGAAATTAATGCTAAGAGTCATCTGGTTTTGGTGCTAGGGAGGTCATCTTCACATTGTTCTAGTGGATATATAAAAATTTCTGGGGTTCTGGTATTTTTTAGAAAAAAATTTTCTGGCCCTGATTTTTGCCTAAAAAAATTTTCTGACCAGCATCTGGGCTGAAAAAAATAATCTGGCCCTGATCCTGCCCATTAGAAAAATAAGCCTGGCACAACAAAATTTCCTAGCATAGTGTATATTGGAAAAATTTGTGGGGGAAAAAAATTTCCCGGCTCGGGTAAAAATCCCAGGCCCCCCCCATGAAAATCAAATGGTCCGTGCCTAAGGTTTATCTGAACATTGGTGCTTTAGGGGTTACTGGTATTAATGGTAAGAGTCATCTGGTTTTTGTGCTAGGGAGGTCATCTTCACATTGTTCTAGTGGACATATGAAAATTAATGCTTTCAAGTCATCTGAACATTGGTGCTAGGATTATAAGAACATTAGTGTCAGGGGTCACTGGATATTGGTGCTTGGAGTTATTGAACATTAGTAATAGGATTATCAGAACATTGCTTGTCAAAAGTCACATGGACATTGATGTTAGGAGTCATCTGAACATTGGTGATAAGGTCATCTTGACATTAGTGCTAGGAGTCATTGGTGATATGGTCATCTTGACATTGGTGCTAGGAGACATCTGAACATCGTCATCGGTGATATGGTCATCTTGACATTGGTGCTAGGAGACATCTGAACATTGGTGCTAGGTGTAATCTGAACATTGGTGCAAGGGATATCAAAACATTGGTGTCAGGGGTCACCTTAACATCGGTGTTAGGAAACAACGGCAGTAGAATACCGAAGGAACAAAGGAGTGAAATTTACAAAAATCACCGTCCAAAGGCATGGCCAAAACGAGAACACAGAAAACAATGACATCAGACACAAAACAACGACGCTAGACAGACACAAAGCACAGAAACAGAAATCACAACATTCAAAACAAAGCACTCACAGTGTGAACTCCAGTGAAACTGAGAGTGACATCAGGTGCTCCGGAAGGGTAAGCATGTCCTGCTCTGTTAACAGCACCTGTCACACAGTAAGTGAGGAAAATATGTTTTTGAAAGATCTGTTAGGTAGCTGATTGGTTATTGTCATTTGCTAACCTTGAGACAAAACCAATTAAACATCATGGTACGTGTTACTTCTCTAACCCTCAAACTGTACCAAGTTAAATTTTGAAAAGCCTTTGTAATAATCATTATTCAGTATTCAGACATGGACAAGGACAGATCGGTACCACAAACATAATTTACGAAGACAAAACTAAAATATTACAAGACAACACAAAGGAGTCATCTGAACAATTATGCAAGGAATATTAGAACATTGCCATTCGTGTAAGGGGTCACTGGACATTGAAGCTAGGAGTCATCAGAACATTGGTGATAAAAGTCATCTGAACATTGGTGATAAAAGTCATCTGAACATTGGTGATAAAAGTCATCTGAACATTGGTGATATGGTCACCTGGACATTGGAGTTAAGGGTCAGGTTTACATAGTCCAGGTGATTATTTGTACATTGATATTATGGAAATCTTGGTATGAAAATTGCTTTTAATGTTCAAAATTTAAGTCTGCAAGAGTGGGTTCAAGATGAAGATTGAAAAAGGGTTCATCCATAACCATATATCTATTTGAATGTTGTCTTGTGTACATAACACCAAGCATCTTCATTTTCTTTGCATATCCAGATCAGTACATGATTTGGTTTGTCTGTTACCTGTCCAAGGCCCTAGGGGTATCTGGATATTGCTGCAAGAGGTCACTTGGACATTAGTGCTAAGGGTCAGATCATTGGTTCTAGGAGTCACTTGTACATAAGTGCCAAGGTCAATTGAAAATTGGTTCTAGGGTCACCTGGAAATTTGTCCCAGGAGTCATCTTGACATTGTTGCTAGGGTTCATCTTGACAATGGTGTTTGAGGTCACCTGGACATTTGTGCCATATTTCACTTTTATATTGGTGCTGAGTGTCTTCTGTGCCATATTTCACTTTGATATTGGCGCTGGATGTCTTCTGGACATTGATGCAAAAGGTCACCTTGAAATTGGTGTTGGGTCATCCAAACACTGGTGCAGAGGATTATCTGGACATTTCTGCTTTGATCATCTGAACATTGGTGCTTGGGGTGACCTCTACACATTGGTGTTTGGGACACACAAACACACACACACACACATATTGGTGTCAAAGGTCTTTTTGACACTGGTGCTAGGAGTCATCTGGACATTGATGCTAATGTTGATCTTGATGTTGCTAGGATCGCCTAGACATTGGTGCTAATTTACTGAACACTTGCTAAAGATCAACTTGACATCTATTCTATGGTCAAGGGAATTGGTGTTTGGGGTAAATTTGACATTTGTCCTAGGGAAACATTGTTGCTGGGGTGTCATCTCTGAACAATGGTGTAAAAGGGTCACCTGTACATTGGTGCATATGGACAACTGGACATTTGGACATTGATTTGATTGGTCAACTTAACATTAATTCAAGGGGTCACCTTAACATTGGTGTTAGGGTGTCATCTAAACATTAGTGCTAGATCACCTAAATATTGGTGCTTTGGATAATCTAAACATTGTTGCAAAAGGTCACTTTTACACTGGTGCTAATTGTCAGCTGGACATTGATCCTAGGTGTTATCTGAACGTTGGTGCTAAGGGTCACTGGAAATCGATGCAAAGAGTCATCTGGCATTTTTTCTCTAGTGGACATAAAAAATTAATGCTGTAGGTCATCTGAACATTGGTGCTAGGATTATCAAAACATTGGTGTCAGGGGTCACTGGTATGTCAGTTACCTGCCAAGGGTGGTAGGGGTTATGTACTCCTTGGGGAAAGAGGTCACCTGGACATTGAGTAGGGATCTACTGATTTTTGGTGCTAAGGGTAAGAACAGGTAGGGTCACCTGTACGTTAGGACAAGGGTCACATATGGTCACAATGGACGCTAGAGCTATGGGTCAGGTGGACATTAGTCCAGGTATCATTTCAACATTGATGTTTGGCTAATCTTGGTTACGAGAAATTGCCCCAAATGTTCAAAATTTTAATTTCCTGATGAAAATGATGATTTTCCCATCGGATCCAATGTTAAACTATGTTCAGCTCTGGTAGCCATGTTTTTCATCAGAACAGAACAAAATATGCAGTCTCTAAAAACACTGCAAAGGACCTCCTTTGTGCACAAACGAGCACAAAGTAGCACAAAGGACCATAAAAAGATATTACTTCTGCACAAAGGACATAAAATTATACTCTCAGTATTAAATTATTCGTATTTTACCACCACCCCCCAACCAAAAAAAAAAAAAAATTACAGGGTATATTTAATTCAATTCTATCGTTTTTTTTATGAATATTTCAGACATGATTGGCTACGTTTTTATTTGTACCTGAACCTGTTATATTAGTCCCAGCCTGAACCATACAAGATATGAAATTGATTTGATTACTAAATGAATATTTCTTATTTCATTGTACAGAAAACTACATTTATTATGCTTTATGTTTCCGGGTTCTTCTTGAATAATACGACTTGTGTATCGGGTTCGATATCCATTATACCCGAAATAATAACTGAATCCGGCAACCGGTTTTTCTGCGGAAAATCATAAAAAATTGATAAAAAAATATTATATATCAGATGCACAACAAGATCAGGTATACAACATATCTTGCGTGTTTGGTTGGAATCTGATTTATAGCTATGATGGAGTTGAGGATTAACTAACCAGAATAACAAATGAGCAACTTTGGCTCAGTGACCCTCTAAAATATGTAAAATCAAAATTCTTAAGTATCAGGTGCATATCTTCACTAGGTGAAAAACACATCCTGAAAGTTTGGTTGGTATTGGACAAGCAGTTTTAAAGGAGTTGTGGATTAAAAAACTGACAGACTCACAAATGAGCAATTTTGGCTCCATGAGCCTCTAAAATCTGTAAAATCAAAATTTTAAATATCAGGTGCACATCTTCACCAGGTGAACAACATATTCTGAAAGTTTGGTTGGAATTGGACTAGCAGTTTTGAAGGAGTTGCAGATTCAAAACCAACACTCACAAATGAGCAATTTTGGCTCTGTGAACCCCTTATATCTGTTAAATCAAAATTCCAAGTATCAGGTCACAACTACACCAAGTGAACAACATATCCTGAAAGTGTGGTTGGAATCAGACCAGTAGTTTTGAAGGAGTTGTGGATTCAAAAACCGACAGATGACGGATAGTAATCCCTATATGTCGACTCTGCTTGCAGCAGGTGACACAATACAATCTTTTTGCTATCAAAATTCAATATATATAATCTTTTAATAAATAACAATCTTAAATTCACTATTTTATAAATGACAGCTCTATGCAAAAATTTATTTCAAATACGATGTGGTATAATGCGAGTTTTACCGGATACGGTTTTGATTTGATAAATTGAATAAAAACCTACTAAGAAAATTAAATTCAAGATAATTTTTGGGAAAAAATATCACTATTTTAATACAAAGAATATAGTTTTGTAGTCTTTGTGCTGATTTGATACCTTTTTGTGGTCCTTTGTGCTACTTTGTGCTCCTTTGTGAGACCCCAAAATACACACTCTTTATTTAGGACCTTCCAATCATCAATTAGACTATAAAGTTTGGCTGAATTTCCTCCAGTAGTTTCAGAGGAGATGAAAATGCGATTTCTCCCATAGGGTCCAATGTAAAACTATGTTTAGAGCTGGTAGCCATGTTTTTTGTCGGATCAGAATGAAATAAGCAATTTTTCCAAAGCATCTTCCATACATTTGAACAAATTTGCTGTAGTGGTTTCAAAGGAAAAGATGAAAATGTGATTTTGCCCATAGGGACCAATGTTAAACCTATGTTCTTTGCTGGCAGCCATGCTTTTTGTCAGATCCCCAGGAAATGAGCAATCTTTGCAAAGGACCTTCCATACATCATTCCTGTAAAGTTTGGTTGAATTTGCATCAGTGGTTTCAGAGGAAAAGATAGAAATGTGATTTTAGACATAGATTCCGATGTTAAAATATTTTCCCAGGCAGCTGCAATCTTGTACGAGATGCGAACCTGTCAGACACATGTAGAAATTGTAGTTCTTAATAAGATGGAAACTTTGACTATTCAAACTTGGCCTCTATTTCAAAGAGTTTTTGAAAAATAGGACAATATAAAAAATTACGCTAATTTGACCAATAAAAGGCAACTCCTATATGGGTATTTAGATTTTCTTCAAAATTTCAAGGTGGGTAGATCTTACCATGCTGAACATTTTTCTCAATTTAAAGTTGACCTCTATCTGTTATACTTTTTAGCTCACCTGGCTGGAGCCAAAAAGAGCTTTTGCCATTTTGCCATAAGTTTGCGTCTGTCGTCAGTCTGTCTGTCCGATGTAAACTATTCATTCAAAGATATTCTCCTCTGAAACTACTTAACCAATTGAAACCAAACTTGGCCACAATAGTCTTTAGGTTTTACCCGGCAAATAATGTGTCTTTCATGTCCCTGCACGACCAAGATGGCCGCCAGCTGGGAACATTGTTTTAACATTGGACCCTATGGGAAAACACATTAAAAAATCTTCTCCTCTGAAACTGATGACCAAACTGGAACCAAACTTGGCCACAATATTCCTTGGGTGGTCCCCTGCAAAAAAGGTGTTTTCAGGTCTGTGATATATCCAAGATGGCAGCCGGCATGGAACATAGTTTTAAGATTGGACCAAATGAGAAAATGCATTCAAATGTCTTCTCCTTTGAAACTCCTGAGTCAGTTGGAACCAAACTTGGTGACAATAGTATTTGGGTTAATCACCTGCAAAAAGGTGTTTTTCAGGTCTGGGCTATATCCATGATGGCTGCCAGCAGGCAATATTGTTTTAACATTGCACCCTATGGGACAAGAGGCTCTCAAGAGCCTGTATCGCTCTCCTGGCCCTTGATCAACATAAACATTTTATGTTAAAGAGCCCATATATATAGTTAAACTATAGTTCCAATATGCCTAATTAGTTTAAGGGGAGAAGACCTCTGTCAGTGTTTTCCATGTGGTCCAATGTTAAACAATGTTCCCTGCTGGCAGCAATCTTGGATAAAGTGTGAACCTAAAAAAAACAGTTTTCTTTTCATGGTCCAACATAAAGACTATTTTGACCAAGTTTGGTTCCATTGGCTAAGTAGTTTCAGAGGAGATCTTTGAATGTGTTTTCCCTTAGGGTCCAATGTAAAAACTAAGTTCCCCGCTGGTTGCCATGTTGGATATCACGCTGACCTGAAAAATACCTTTTTTCAAGGGACCACTCACTAACTATTGCGGCCAAGTTTTGTTCCAACTGGCTCATTACATTCAGAGGAGAAGATCTTTGAATGTGTTTTCCCATAGGGTCCAATGTTAAATCTATGTTCCCCACTGGCGGCCATGTTGGATATAGTGCAATCTTGTAAAACACTTTTTTGCAAGGGACCACCTAAGGACTATTGTGACCACGCTTGGTTCCAATTGGCTCAGTAGTTTCAGAGAAGAAGATCTTTGAAAGTGTTTTCCCATAGGGTCCAATGTTAAAACTATGTTTCCTGCTGGCGGCCATCTTGAATATCGCGCTGACCTGAAAAACACCTTTTTAGCTCACCTGGCCTAAAAGGCCATGTGAGCTTTTGCCATCACTATGCGTCCGTCGTCTGTCGTCCGTCCTTCCGTCCGTCCGTCCATCCGTCTGTCAACAATTTCAAAAATCTTCTCCTCTAAAACCACTGAGCCAAATGTAACCAAACTTGGCCTGAATCCTCACCAGAGTATGGCTTCTCAAAATTGAGTCCGATTAGGCGGTAGGTCAAACAACATGGCCGCCGTTGCTAAAAATAGAACATAGGGGTAAATTGCAGTTTTTGGCCAATAACTCGAAAACCGTTACAGATATAAAAAATCTGACAAGGAGCAAAAATGATCAGCATGATGAGATCTACCCACTGTGCGATTTTGAAGAAAATCTGAAAACCCATCTCGGAGTTATAGCCCTTTTTCCGTTAAATTTTCAAAATTTTTGCATTTTTTTTTAAACTCCAAAAAGTGTAACAGATAGAGGTCAAGTGTAAATTGCAAAAATGTTCAGCATATCAAGATCTACCCACCCTGACTGATGTTGAAAATTGTTCCTTGACCGCCATTTTCAAAATGGCCGCCAAAAAAGGCGGGAAAATTCAACATGGTCCGATTTCAATGAAATTTAGTTTCCAAATAGATCTTGATGTTGCGAGTTCAAAACCGGTGTTGAAAATTGTTCCTTGACGGCCATTTTCAAAATGGCCGCCAAAAAAGGCGGGAAAATTCAACATTGTCTGATTTCAATGACATTTGGTTTCCAGTTGCGAGTTCAGAACTGGTGTTGAAAATTGTTCCTTGACCGCCATTTTCAAAATGGCCGCCAAAAAAGGCGCGAAAATTCAACATTGTCCGATTTCAATGAAATTTGGTTTCCAAGTAGATATTGATATTGTGACTTCAAAACCGAAGTTGAAAATTGTTCATTGACCGCCATTTTCAAAATGGCCACCAAAATAGGTGGGAAAATTCAACATTGTCTGATTTCAATGATATTGGTTTCCAAAAAGATCTTGATGTTGCGAGTTCAAAATCGGTGTTGAAAATTGTTCCTTGTCCGCCATTTTCAAAATGGCTGCCAAAAAAGGCGGGAAAATTCAACATTGACTGATTTCAATGACAATGGTTTCCAAATAGGTCTTGATGTGGCAACTTCAAAACTGATGTTAAAAATTGTTCGTTGACCGCCATATTTAAAATGGCTACCAAAAAGGAGGGAAAATTCAACATTGTCCGATTTCAAAGAAATTTGATTTCCAAATAGATATTGATGTTGCGACTTCAAAACCGATGTTGAAAATTGTTTGTTGACTGCCATTTACAAAATGACCCAAAATCCCAACAAAGAAATATAATACAACTTGATCAGACTTTAAAAACAGTGTAAGATATTGGAGGTGTTAGACCTACGAAAGTTTGAGAAACTGAAGATCAACTGTATAACTTACATTGTTACCTTGATTGTGGCAACTGAAAACCAGGTGAGCGATACAGGCTCCTGGGAGCCTCTGGTTTGCAAAGGACCACCTAAGGACTATTATGGCCAAGTTTGGTTCCAATTGGCCCAGTAGTTTCAGAGGAGAAGATCTTTGAATGTGTTTTCCCATAAGGTCCAATATTAAAACTATGTCCCCGCTTGCGGCCATGTTAAATGTAGCGCGATCCTGAAAAACACCTTTTTTGAAAGGGACAACCAAAGACTATTGTGGCCAAGTTTAGCACCAATTGGCTCAGTGTTTTCAGAGAAGAAGATCTTTGAAAATGTTTTCCCATAAGGTCAATGCAATGTTAAAACTATTTTTCCCGCTGGCAGCCATCTTGGAAATTGCGTGGACCTAAAAAACACCTTTTTTTGTAAGGGACCACCCAAGGACTATTTCGACCAAGTTTGGTTCTAATTGGCTCAGTAGTTTCAGAGAAGAAGATCTTTGAAAGTGTTTTCCCATAGGGTCCAATGTTAAATCTATGTTCCCCGCTTGCGGCCATCTTGGTAATTGCGCGATCCTGAAAAACACCTTTTTTATAAGGGACCATCCAAAGACTATTGTGGCCAAGTTTGGCACCAATTGGCTAAGCAGTTTCAGAGAAGAAGATCTTTGAAAATGATTTCCCATAGGGTCCAATGTTAAAACTATTTTCCCCGCTGGTGGCCATCTTGGAAATTGCGCAGACCTAAAAAACAACTTTTTTGTAAGGGACCTCTCAAGGACTATTGTGGCCAAGTTTGGTTCCAATTGGCTCAGTAGTTTCAGAGAAGAAGATCTTTGAAAGTGTTTTCCCATAGGGTCCAATGTTAAATCTATGTTCCCCACTGGCGGCCATCTTGGAAATTGCGCGATCCTGAAAAACACCTTTTTTGTAAGGGACCATCCAAAGACTATTGTGGCCAAGTTTGGCACCAATTGGCTAAGTAGTTTCAGAGAAGATCTTTGAAAATGTTTTCCCATAGGGTCCAATGTTAAAACTATCAGACCTGTCAAGTTTTGAAAATAGCTTTGCGTGTGATTTGTGAAAAATTTCAAAGATCAAAGGAAAAAATTAAAAGATCAAAGGATTTGTCGAAAATCTAAATAAAATTTCCGTGAGTCTCACGCCTCATGCGTGAGACTTGACAGGCCTGAACTATGTTCCCTGCTTGCGGCCATCTTGGAAATTGCAGGGACCTAAAAAACACCTTTTCTGTAAGGGACCACCCAAGGACTATTGTGACCAAGTTTGGTTCTAATTGGCTCAGTAGTTTCAGAGAAGAAGATCTTTGAAAGTGTTTTCCCATATGGTCCAATGTTAAAACTATGTTCCCCGCTGGCGGCCATCTTGGAAATTGCGCAATCCTGAAAAACACCTTTATTGTAAGGGACTACCCAAAGACTATTGTGGCCAAGTTTGGCACCAATTGGCTCAGTAGTTTCAGAAAAGAAGATCTTTGAAAATGTTTTCTTATAGGGTCCAATGTTAAAACTATGTTCCCCGCTGGCGGCCATCTTGGAAATTGCACGGACCTAAAAAACACCTTTTTTGAAAGGGACCACCCAAGGATTATTGTGGCCAATTTTGGTTGCAATTGGCTAAGTAGTTTCAGAGAAGAAGATCTTTGAAAGTGTTTTCCCATAGGGTCCAATGTTAAAATTATGTTTCCCGCTGGCGGCCATCTTGGAAATCGCGCAGACCTAAAAAACACCTTTTTTGTAAGGGACCATCCAAGGAATATTGTGGCCAAGTTTGGTTCCAATTTGCTCAGTAGTTTCAGAGAAGAAGATCTTTGAATGTGTTTTCCCATAGGGTCCAATGTTAAAACTATGTTCCCCGCTGGCGGCCATCTTGGAAATTGCGTGGACCTAAAAAACACCTTTTTTGTAAGGGACCACCCAAGGACTATTGTGGCCAAGTTTGGTGCCAATTGGCCCAGTAGTTTCAGAGGAGAAGATCTTTGAATGAAAAGTTTACGCTGGACGGACGGACTGACGATGGACGCAAAGTGATGGCAAAAGCTCACCCTGGCATTAGCCAGGTGAGCTAACAACAGGTTTCTTTTCAGAGGTCCTCATTAAGACTATTTTGACTAAGTTTGGTTCCATTGGCTCAGTAGTTTCAGAGGAGAAGATCTTTGAATGTGTTTTTTATACGACCGCAAAAATTTTGCGGTCGTATTATGTTATGGCGCAGTCGTCGGCGTCGGCGGCGGCGTCGGCGTCGGCGTCTGTGGCCAGCATAACTTTGTTTCTAGTGGACGGATCATCTTCAAATTTCAGTATGTGGT
>MJUU01047865.1:18903-37946 GCA_002080025.1 Modiolus philippinarum | reverse complement strand
TCAAACATTTATGACATGTCGGCAACTTTTTTTTTTTTTTGAAATTAAGATTAATTTTGATATGCTTATTCTGTTCCGTTAAATACCATTAGGCGGGGGGTATTGGTACTTTGCGGAACGAAACGAAACCAACTTTTCTCAACTGACAGCAATGATTTTTATGAAGCAGAGAATTTACGGAAAAGTCGGTGTAAATACTATATGTCTCTGGTTCAGTGCAGATCAAATCAAAACATTTGGAAATCCATAAACCCAAATGTCTAACAGCTGAGAGGGAACAAATTACCAATAGGAGAACAAAGTCCCAAAACGAATACTTCAGGAAAAGAATAGTCGGATGGACTTTCAATTTCTCTGAAGATATACATATCTACACATTTAACAAAGTTTCTTAGGAAGGAAAAAGGAGGGGGGCTTAAATTCGTTAGCTTTAAATGGCATCCGATATATAGTATGAAATTTTTTTGGTTTAGCTTTCAAACATTTATGACATGTCGGCAACTTTTTTTTTTTAAATTAATTAAGATTAATTTTGATATGCTTATTCTGTTCCGTTCCGATCCGTTAAATACCATTAGCCGGGGGGTATTGGTACTTTGCGGAACGAAACGGAACCAACTTTTCTCAACTGACAGCAATGGTTTTTATAAATCAGAGAATTTATGGGAAAGTCGGGTGTAAGTAACAAAGTATCGAAATTGCCGTCAATATAGGTTCTGCATATTCGCATTTCGACAACTTATGTCTCTTCAGTGTAGATCAAAACATTTGGAAATCCATAAATATCTTAAAGCAGAGAGAATAAATTACCGATAGGATCTAAATATGAAAACCAAAATAAGCTAAGGACAGAGCTATGCAAGAGATACATATGAAAGTTCATCCGACCATTTTTCCCTAAATTTAGGAACTCGTTTTGGTCATTTGTTTTCCTTTTGGTAATTTGTTCTCTCTCGAATAAGACATTTCGGTTTATTGATTTCTAAATGTTTTGATTTGATATAATATGCACTGAAAGAAATAACTTGTCGAAATTCGCATATGCAGAACCTAAATTCACGGTAACTTCGGTACTTTGTTATTTATTCCCACTGGGCTGATGCCACCGCTGGTGGATTGTTAGTCCTCGAGGGTATTCACAAACCCAGTATTTAGCCAGTACTTCGGTGCTGGCTCGAAAACCGATTTTATTTGAAAACATGAAATATCTAAATTAAGGAAAATTTTCTTAAGCCTAAGGAGAATCTCCCTCTTGCATAGCATTGTCCTTAGCTTATTTTGGTTTACATATTTAGATCCTATTGGTAATTTATTCTCTCTGCTTTTAGATATTTTGGTTTATGGATTTCCAAATGTTTTGATCTACACTGAAGAGACATAAGTTGTCGAAATGCGAATATGCAGAACCTGTATTGACGGCAACTTCGATACTTTGTTACTTACACCCCACTTTCCAATGCATAAATTCTCTGATTTATAAAAATCATTGCTGTCAGTTGAGAAAAGTTGGTTCCGTTTCGTTCCGCAAAGTACCAATACCCCCCGGCTAATGGTATTTAACGGAACGGAACGGAACAGCATTGAATATTTTTATCCATTTCAATTTAAAAAAAGTACAAACTCGTTTTTCTGCCTTACTTAATATTGTTAATAATATGAAATTTAATGTCTTATTTGAAATATTAAATTTTTGACAAGTTTTACCTTGGAGATTTTATGTATAGTCTACCGATACGTACAGCCAGAGAATTAAAAGACGGTGGGATATCGGTTTTATCGGATTTTAAAAATTCAGTTAAAAACTATTGTTTTGGTGTTAATTCCATTATGTTCACCTCCCATTTTCGAATTTTGCATTTTTGTATTTCCATTTATGGAGTCTTTACACCCACATTTTTCTAATTGATTAAATTTTAGGATTATTAATATATACTTCATTATTTGAAGAACAAACCTATAGGCCCAATCCCACCATAAAAAAAATCGGAAATGAAGAAAAAGTTATAAGTAAGTAAAAATAACAAAAATCCCTTTAACGAGCCCCATAGCTTGTTCCGCTTCGTTCCGTTCCGTTCCGTTCCGTTCCGCAAAGTACCAATAGCCTTGTAGTGCTGTACTTTTATGCAGTACTTGTTCATTTTTTTTATTAGTTTTATTGTCTTTGTCATGCTGTCTCAATTCGTGTTTGATATGAATTGCCGTGATTCTGGATTTTCGATTTTAGAAATTTTCCTTTTCTCATTTTGCTTCGTTTGACGATTTATGGTCACTTATCTTTATTAAACAAGTTTCATAGGTAGGACCTGTTTTTTTAGATGTTCAATTTTAAATATTTGCACCTGAAATATATAAAGGAAGCTATCAATTATTATGAAAAGTAAGATCTAAGTTGCTAAAAGAAAGGAACCTTTAATACTGTAATAAAACCTCACTTCTTCAACATTGAGTAAAACCTAGAAGTGGCGCCATCAGAAGAGACGGGAATCCCCGCATTGCCATATTTGACACAGTTGTTACATACCCTAGGCCTGGACATAGTTTTTCGCAAGATTTTGAAAACCTAATTATCGATATAAAAGGAAAGGCAATAGGGTAAATGTCTAGGAGACAACATCCTATCTCCAGGTTAAAACGACCCATAACAAAGTATTTAGGGGTCACCGTACGGTCTTCAACACAGTGAGGGTATACTTAAAAATAAGAAATTTACAGAAATGGTGACCTCGGAAACCTACGACTATGAAAAATTAGTTTTAATATTTTTCCAGCCTATAAAACAAACATTAGTTGTGTGTTTTTCCGATAATCACCACTCGAAGACTTAGCATCTTTTTTAGACATTTTGTCGATACCACTGCTAGAGGACTGTTAGTCCCCTAGGATATTCATCAACCCAGTAGTCAGTACTTCGGTGCTGACCCGAACACCGATTTTATTGAAACTTGCAATATCTAAATTTTACATTACAAAATTTTGTAGAAACTAAGGAGGATCTCCCTCAGGCATAGGTCTGTCCTTGGCTGAATTTTGGCTATATAGATCTAGGTATATAGATCCTTTTGGTTATCTGTTCTCTATCAGCTTTAACACGTTTTTCGGTTAATGAACTTATAAATATTTTTGTTTGATCTGCACTTATGAGATATAAGTTGTCGAAATGTGCATATGCAGAAAATTAATTAACAGTAACTTTGGTATTTTGTTATTTTGTACCCTACTATTATTAAGGAGAAATTGTCACCAACATATTATGTTATATCCATTTTAGCTCTGCTGGCTATGAAGGGTGAGCTTTTGCCATCACTTGGCGTGCGTCACCGTCCTTCTTAAACTTTTCATTCAAGAAATTCTCCTCTGAAATCACCGGGCAAATTGGAACAAAGCTTGGTCACAATGGTCTTTAGATGGTCCCTTCCTAAGAAGGTATCCGGAAGGTCTATTACTTACCAATGATGACCGAAAACGGGGAACTCAGTTTTAGCATTGAACCCTACGGAAAAGACATTCAGAGATTTTCTTTGAAACTACCAGTACAATTATTACTAAAATAGGCACAATGGTCTGTAGTTGGTCCCTTTCAAAAAAGATATCCGGCAGGTCCGTTCCTCATCAAAGATGACCGCCTGCGGGGAACATAGTTTTAACATTGGACTCTACGGGAAAGAATTCAAATATCTTCTCTGGCACCACTAGGTCAATTGGAACAAAACTTGTTCAAAAAAGCTCTTGGTTGGTCCCTTTAAATATTGTATCCGTCAGGGCCATAGCTCACCAAAGATGCCTTAAAAGCATCGATGAAGCTTACTGTTTAAAACGCCTTCCTGATTTAAAAAGTTATCTCCCTTAGCTATGGTCTTCTACTTAAATAAATAAAAACAAAAATAACTTCAAAAGTATCATTGTTCATACAGATATTTTATTTTTATTACTGCAACTTATGAAATAAAAGGGACAACAGGAAACACCTACAATGGCTGAAAATTATAATTAGATTCCACAATCTGCCAGGGAACTACACATGAAAAACACAGATAAGACAAAAGACAAACGTAAACAACGATAGGAACTCGGGACAGCCGGACTAGGTACCGGCACAAGCAAAAGCCAGCGGTTGGGTAAACCGGTTTATGGGTACCCAAACCTCAATGCATTCATGGTCTCAATTATCATAGCTCTGTCCTTAGCTGATTTTGGCTTTCCTATTTAGATCTTATTGGTAATTGTTCTCTGTCAGATTTTACACACATTTTGGTTCAAGGTTTTCCAAATGTTTCGAGTTTATATAACTGAACTATGCACTGATGAGACGTAAGTTGTCGAAACTATGATGCGCATATGCAGAACTTAATTCACAGTGACCTCGGTATTTTGTTATTTATGTACATCAAAACACGTTTTTATGTGTTTTCTTTAATTTGATAATAAGACATCATGGAAATGATAATTTTTAAAAAGTAGATAATAAAAGTCAGAGATTTTTTAAAATTAATGTAAACATCTACTTCTCTTATTTGCCATTTCAGCAATATGTATAAACTAGATTATAAGGGGAACCCCCTGCTTCATGTTTTTGAAAGGGGTACTCGGAATGTTTTAATTTCAGCAATATGTGTCACCTAGATTATAAGTGGAATATGGAAATCAAACAAGAAAGCCAAAATTTTAGACACAAAAATGTATTTTATGTTTTAGTGAAATATTTATAGCTAACAAGGAGAATCCCTTCTCAGATTTTGCTTGAAAAGGGCATTGCAATGTTTTAATTTGATCAGTATTTAATATGTAGATTATCAGTGGAACACTGCCCAAATATTTTGTAAATATAGTGTGAAATCGGCAAAATAGATAACACATAGAAAATAACTTGTCTAATTAGAATACAATTGTACTTTGATGCTCCCTTTCACATGTTTCAATAAAGGTATTTGACAGGTCCAAACCCCATCGAAAATGGCTGACAGCAGTAACATAGTTTAATATTTGACACTTTTGAAAACACATTCCAAGATCCTGTCGTAAACTTGTAGTCCAATTTGAACCAGACTTAGTCACAATCGTCCTAAGTTGGCCCTACAAGAAAAAATCCTGCAGATCCATTCTTCATTTAAGATGATCACCAGTAGGAACATTGTTTACATTGGATTCCATTAAAAGAATCAGGTCTCTGAAACCACTTATCTAGTTGGAACTAACTTTGTGTGCCCTGTTCAGAATTCATGACTCGCATGTCTGCATCCAATCCAAAGTGGCCTCAATCAGGAAACATAGTTTAATATTGGACCCCATGGGAAATGTCATTCATCTCTCTATTTCAGAGATGAGCTAAACAGGCTCTTGAAAGCCGCTTGTTCAAGATGCTACCAATATTCGTAGTGTATAACAAATCAGCTTTGCACTAGAGATATGTTCCTCAGGCTTAGACAATTTTTTCCAAAGATTAGTTAAATGATGTCGATATAACAACATCGAACATCACAAAAACAATTTTAGATATTACCGATAAAACTATTCCCAATAGAATGATACATGTACGTAAAAATGATCACAAATAATATTAAGAAAATTATAAGACGAAAAATCGATCTCATGAAAAAGCAAAAAAAAAAAGTAAACACACCGCAGGCATGGGAAAATTTCGGAAAATAATGAACAGATGTAATGCCGTAGTTAAAAATGCAAAGGCTGACCATTATAACAAATTATCTGAAAAATATGCAATGAAACTATTAGTAAAAACTGTTAAAAAATGATAAAAGATTTAATAGGAAATATCATAGTAAAGACTTTACTTTTAGAAGTAAATAACGAAGTAATTGACGATTGCCAAAATATGCGGAAATTTTTAACGATTATTTCAGTGATCAATCTAACGTTGATGATTCCTCCGCTACACCTCCCGATATGCAAGAATTAATTAACTCTAGTTTACAATTCCTACATTTGCATGAAAAGGAAGTCGAAGATGTTTTAAAAAAATTAGATGTATCGAAAGCTGTTGGTCCACATTCAAGGATATTTAAAGATTGTTGATCTTATTTAAAATATCCTTTTTGTAAATGTTTGATATGTCCCTCCATATTGGTAAATTTCCAGATGAATGGAAAATAGCACATATACCGTTAGAAAGATTCACAATCGTTAGTAATTACAGGCCAATATCTCTTATAAGTATTTTAGGGAAGGTAATGGAAAAGTGTGTATATAAACATATACACAAATATGTATTGACAAACAGTATTTCAACTAGTAATCAATCCGGGTTTACCCCAGAAGATTTTGCTATAAATCAACTTCTATATATGACTTAACAAATTTGGGCGGGAATTAGATGAGGGAAAGAAAATTCGGGTTAAATTTTGTGACATAAGTAAAGCATTTGATAGGGTTTGGCATTTGGGTTTACTTTATAAATTCAGAGCAGTTAGTATCCAAGGGAAACTTTTAAAGTGGGTTCAAAATTATTTGAGTGAGCGAAAACAACGAGTTGTTCTTTGTAATCAAACTTCGAGATGGCGTGAAATTAAAGCCGGAGTTCCTCAGAGATATATCTTGGGACCTTTATTTTTCTTGATATCTATTAATGACAATGTGACTGACATATAATGTAATATTAAGCTGTTCGCAGATGACACGAGTTTATACTTAATAGCCGATGATCCAGTTTGTTTGTTGTAGTGCGATTTTAAATGATGATCTACAAAAGATCCACTCATGGGTTTTTAGATAGCTTGTTACTTTTAATGCAAATGAATTTGAATCTATGACCATATTTAGAAAAAATAACAGACCACAGTATCTTCAATTAGTAATGAGTAACACGATTTGAAATTCCGTAGATTAGCACAAGCATCTGGGGTTTATTATTTCTAATGATGGGACCTGGCATAAGCATACTGACATGATTGTAAAGAACGCATTTAATAGATTAAATATTATCAGAAAATTTAAATTTATTCTCAATAGAAGAACCCTCGAACAGCTTAACATTTCATACGTCAGATCAATTATTGAATATGCCGATGTTATTTTGGACAATTCTACTGTTATGCTTATAAACAAAATTGAAAATGTTCAGATAGAGGCCGGAAGAATAGTTACCGGAGGAACTCGGCTTACATCTATTAGTAAATTATATGATGAAACTGGTTTTGAAAACTAACTGACAGACGACAGATTCATAAACTGACTTACTTTTATAACATGACACATGATATCACTCCTAACTATTTAAATGGTATGCTACCTAACCAGTTAAATACTATTTATACTTATAATACACGGAATTCGAAAGACTGTCAGTGCCAATACACTAGAACTTCCTTTAACTCTAACTCTAACTATTTCCTTTCGGCTACTTTTTGAAACTGGAACCAACAAACGAATAATCCACGATCTAGTTCGTATTTAACTGCTTTCAAAAATACCCTAAAAGAACAGCAAGTTTGAAAAGTAAGTCAGAACCGAACCGTTAGTCAAAGAACGAACAATCCATGGACAAAGGCAACATAGAAAAGACTAAGAAACAAGGACACCACTTGAGAACGGGACAAAAAAAAAGAAAAATGAAGACACCCATACACAGATGAACAACATGGACCCAATAAAAACCATGGGTGAGATCAGGTGTAACGGTAGAGTAAGCATCTCCTGCTTCTTATAAGACNCCCGCCGTGTTGAACATGTCAACTCCGGTAGTAAAGTCAAATTCGATAGAGTAAAAACAAACTTTAGTTGTAGAGGGAAAGATCTATTGTCATATGGGAAACAGATATCCCGTAACAATCGACAAGATCGTGATGTCGGCCGTAAAACTTCAGTAGTGATGATTTTAAGTTTTTGGTAATGTACCCTTGCTTAAGTAGTCTATTTGTAAGCAATTGGAAAATATAGAAAACCCTTACATTTTTATTCTGGTACTCACGTTGGACAAGTTCTTTATGCTCGACTTCGACTGAATTGTACTAATCTAAACCATCACCTATTTCTAAAAATTCTTATTCCTTTATCTAATTTCTTTTGTGGCGAAATAGAAACCACGGAACACTTTTTACTAAAATGCCAATTGTTTAACATATCACGTGATAGATACATTCACTCCTTAATGCTTCTAATTAGAGTTACTGTTAACGTCTTATTATTTGGATCCGATAGACTCACCTGAAAAAAAAAACCGAAATATTCCCAAGAGTGCATAAATTTATCATCAGTAGCAATCGATTTACTAATTACACTTAATAATTATATAATTTACCATTCAAATGCTTCAATCACTCCCTTTTTTCTAGATGTTCTTTTTGTTCATAAATATGTTGTAAATGTATTTTGCATTGTATTGATAGTCTTAATACCTAAACTTTACTTATTAGTAGGTTATAGTAATATTTTATGTGCATGTTGGCAAATGTATGTTAATATGAGTGACATTAAAGAAATTTGGGATATAGATTAATATAAGATCTTTGCTCTTGTTTCTAAACCCCATTATGAATTCGTTTCTGTTTCTGTCTGATGTGTTGTATATATATTATTAATATATTGACGAATTTAATAATAAAATATGTTTACATTTTAGATTAGTTATTTCAAGCTTCCAAATAAAATTGGTTGTCGCGAAGGATCGTTGAATACCCATTGATTCGCTGTCTTCCAACAATACCATCGGCCCATCGATAATAAATAATATTATACCGAAAACACTTTTATTTAAAATGAAAGTGCGCAATTTTTTACTTTTCACCTAATTCGGATTATTTCATATCTAAAATGCTTCATGCAAAATTGCAGTAATGTATCTTTTTTAAGGAAGATATTTGTAGTTAAAAGCTGGCCGTAGTTCAATTATGGATATCGCCATTTTGGATCGGAAGTGACGAAATATTGATACAGATTATTATAATTTGTATCACTCACAATTAATTTGTAAAAAGGATGCTGGGTAATCCTTGGTATAACCAAAAACCGGACAAAATTTCAAATTGGACTCACCAATATATGCAAATCGCTAATATGATCGTGAGCATGACATACAGGCTTAAAATTTCATTAAATATATGATAAATATATCCCACATTTTGTAAAAGTCTACATTACTGATAATTTTCATTCTTGTCGAATTTCAAGTTGAACATGTTTTACCTCTGTCTAAAGCTAACTAAACGGCTACGGCAAAAATAAAAAAAAAATATGGTCTTCTTGCCAGGTAACACACAATGAAATAGTAGCCTTGGATACAGGTGTTAAGGCTCAGGTACACGTATTTTGTTTACTGGCACAATCAACACACACGTCAGTTGCTAGGAAGGGTCATAAATCACTCTTGGGTCACAAATGACCATGAGAGTAATTTTAATGTAGACATTGCCAATAACAATAACTTCACTCGAGGAAAGTGATTTTAAGTAATTTTTAATTTTAAAAAAACGTATTAAATGTAATAAAAAATAAATAGATAAAAGACGTCATACAATTTTTTTGTCTTGTTTTGTCAAAGTCTTATAATATAATAAAATTGATGCTATCAATAATCATTCAAATAATTTATCAACATCATACTCAGAATCCTTTGTTTTCAATAAATAAAGTTTGTACAAAAATAAGACAATAAATATACATGTCGAGTTGGCAATAATTCACATTCTACACTTCCTACTTATATTTTTGAAAAAAGAAGAAGACTAGCATATCATACATTCAAAAAGACGAAAGAGACAAGAATTGAGTTCGGTATAGATGCATAAACTCGGGGTGGGTAAGGATGGGGTGTCCGAGACTTGGATACCTCTTTTATTTGAATCTATATGTTTCCTGTAGATTTTTGGCCAAAAATGCCTTGAACAAAATCTTACCCGACTTTTTTATGTCTTGTTCTGAAAGCAGGTATTCCATTCGTTGGATCTTTCTGATGGTGTATCTGATCGAAGTATATCTGATTTAGAGAATAAACTGTCTGTGACTTACCAGAGCCTTACCAAAAGCATATGACAGGTCAAACGTTTAAACAGATAGGATGTGACTTCTTATATGGGTGGAATAATTTATACATGTATTTTCCATAAACACAATATCCAATTTCGCATAATGGCTATACATGTTCTTGTATCAAGTATAAGATGCATACCTTTGAAAAAGATGTGCATTCAAACTGCAACATCCGTTATCTTTCAAAGTATTCAAACACTAATTTTAGGATTTCAACTATTTCGATAATGTAATAATTGTCGTATTTTTATTTTATTTTATTTTATTTTTTATGCATGTTTGTTTCTTTTGCTTTTGTATAATGTATTTTTTGTTTTTTAATTTTTTTATTTCTCGTGTATAGGCCTACCTATTTACGTTTTAGTTTGAACAAACATTGCAAAACTGAGAGTGAACATGCACTGGGAGATGCTCAGGTATCTTGTCACCTGCGTTGTGTAATGACAAAATATACAAAGATACGACAATCATCCGGGGCATCCAGTTGGGTTCTGTGTAGTGTAAAATTATCCATAATTTACAAAACATTCAGAATCGAGTCGCTATCCTCACATCTTTGCATAAATATACATATTGAGAATAAAATAAAAATATAATGTAGCAGAAAATGGACACAACAGTACATCTGACGTTGATCCAAATACTATGATCAATGTCCATTAAAACTTTTTTTTCATTATTTCGTATTTTTAAGTATATAGGTGCAACAGATATAGTTCATATAAACATGCATGTCTACACGAGCGTCTACATTTAACCGTTTCCCTACACTTTCATTCTCCAAAATCACGAATAGACGTACAAGATTATAATCATGATAAAGTCAATCGTCAATAGGTGACGCAACAGGCGAAGAAAGTGTATTTCGGCCAATTCACAGAATGGTACATAAAATAGGTAAACAATATCAAACATTGTATCGTCTTTGTTTTGACACTTATTATCACAGTAGCTGGGTGCTTAAAATGTTTATAAAAATAATGTTTAGACCCTGTGATTATATTGCATGATATAGAAACAGATTGAGCAAAAATCAAAAAGAATGTCAAAAATGAGTTGAACGGCGACTTTTGTAAAAATGCAGTAACGAACTTTGTCATATTGTTAGTGACCGTTCTTGACAAACGCCTTATTACGGTACTCGTTGGTTATTACTTGATGTCAGTATATTTAGCACCATCTACACAATGTCACGTAACCCTCCATGACCAGAGATTATGTGAATAAAATACATTTTTGCAACAATTGAGTAAAACATGCATAAATCAAATATGTTATATGTGTATATGTGTCAGAACTACATAAGGATTTTATATTCTCTTTTCCATATTTTTGCGGACTTTTACTTTAAATTTCCACAGAAGCTATTAATGAACTCAATTATGAAAAAAAAATGCAAAACATATCTATGTAGTCTTGCGATTATTTTGGGTGTTTTTATTGTAAAGACTGTAAGACTACCCCCTAAAGGCTTTTGCTTCACACATGTCGTATCGTAAGGAAGAAGCATCATTATCCAATTCCATATATTGGAATTTAAGTTTATACTTAAATTCAGTTATCATTGTGGGTCATCCCGTGTTATGTAGTACGTTAGTATTTCGTTGGTAGTAAGGTGTACCGTTAAAGGGCAGGTTGCATTCCTTCACGTTTCAGTTGGGAGCAGACGTAAAAAAATATTAACCCTCCCGACCCGTCCCAATTTTTTGTCCAAGATACTGCTGTGGTGAATTTATTTTTCAGGTTTTCAGCAAAATCGGTATGTAATAAAGTCAACTGAAAGCCTGTTGGAGTTGAAGAACATTGCTGGTGGAATTTCAGAATGGAACATTAATCTACGTTTATGACTTTATTTTCAATGAACTTTCGCTAAGCTTACCGTGACGATTCGGTATGTTGCGTGGCAAATTTCGCTGCAGAATATTCAGTGCTTCATTTTGTATATTGAACAGTTTAAGTTGATATGTGTTATACACAGTATATTATAAAAGTACGTTATTCAGGGCCTTTAATTTTGAACTTTTGAAAGACATTAAAGTAACAATTTCAACTTATGGTTGCCATAAGCTGCGGTAACCAAAGAACCCGTGATTCCCACGGTAAATATATCGTGACCCATGATTCCCATGGTAAATATAATGTTGACCCGTGATTCCCACGGAATTTATATATATGTTTGTATTATGTATTTTCTAATATAGCTGTGGCCAAATACGCCATTACCTTAATATTTGTTAGTTTTCAATTTTCCCATCTAGGATAATTACCAACTATCGAAGTTTCTGTTGTCAGAAGGCAGCATATCTCACCTGGAATTATAGTGACCTCAATGCGCAAATAATTTGAAGGTAATATATTTTTGTAATTGTAATTCTTAATACAAGCTTTGAAATATGATATAAGGAAATCCCGTGCAGAAAAAAAGTCCTAACAATAGGTTAAAAGTTCTTTAATTTGGGCTCAAGTTTCTTTTTAATATTACCTTCAGTGGAATGTCAAGATCAAAATTTCTACAACTATGGTACTGCCAGAAAGATCTCATCATAGGGAAGTTACATACAATATCCTATCAAGAAACAATTAATTTTTAGAAGCAAGGTTAAACATTGACCTCAGGGCAACGTCAATGTCAATCTAAAAATGTCTACAAACAAATTAAGGGATACGAAGTAAAAGTACATGGGACAAAAACCCTTATCAAATACATGGTAAGATGAAGCAAATGGAACAACGCTTTTATGGTTGTCCATCAAACATGGTGCCCCTTGAAAGCTCCTATTATTAAAAAAGTTATATACCAAGGTCAAAATATCTACAAATAAAGTACCATCAGAAAGTTGTAATTACAAAAAAGTCGCAAAAATATGAACACCTACCAACTACTAAAAACGTAAACAGAGAAGAAATAATAGTGAAGTGCTAAATATAGATCTGGGAAAAAATCGGGTAACTCTTAGATTGTGCAATAGAATTTAAAAAAGATGCATATCTTGACGCAGGATGTTTGTTGATTCAAGCCAAGGTTTATATCTATACCAGCAATATCCCAAACATGCATTTAACATCCATCTGCTACCATAAACTTCGATATAATTTTTGTTACCAAATATCTTCAAATTACGAAAACTTACTAATGTAGTGAGGGATACAATAAATCATTATTTTCCCAAGCAAAAAAAAAAAAGATGTTTAAAACATTTTCAAATATGGGAATTGCAATCTACACCATTTCAGTTTCCTGCCATTTCGGTAATTTGCTCTTTAAAACTGCAGGTCAAGCCAAAAATGAACATTCTTGAAGTTGATATCAAGCTTTAAATATATAATGCTCTATAATTTAAAACTGATTGATAGTTATATTCAATTTTATTTGAAATTGCATAATAATTTCAGTTATATATTCCCTTATCATTTCCGCCGTTTAAATGCTTTTCAGCGATTTAAAAGCAGATCGTGCATCGTCAGACTCAACAAAGGTCCAAGAGAAGCAAGCAACTAAGCCGTAAGTATTTTTATCTTTGTTTACTTGAGTATTTTGTATCTGTTGATTTCAAACTCAAGCTTTTCATTATACTTCAGGCAGTAACACACTAACACAGTCGATGTTCATTTTTGTTGGTTAGTACGTGAATTTATATCACAGAAAACCATGANTAAATCAAATATGTTATATGTGTATATGTGTCAGAACTACATAAGGATTTTATATTCTCTTTTCCATATTTTTGCGGACTTTTACTTTAAATTTCCACAGAAGCTATTAATGAACTCAATTATGAAAAAAAAATACAAAACATATCTATGTAGTCTTGCGATTATTTTGGGTGTTTTTATTGTAAAGACTGTGAGACTACCCCCTAAAGGCTTTTGCTTCACACATTTCGTATCGTAGGAAGAAGCATCATTATCCAATTCCATATATTTACCAACTATCGAAATTTCTGTTGTCAGTTGGCAGCATATCTCACCTGGAATTATAGTGACCTCAATGCGCAAATAATTTGAAGGTAATATATTTTTGTAATTGTGATTCTTAATATAAGCTTTGAAATATGATATAAGGAAATCCCGTGCCAAAAAAGTTCTCTAATTTGGGTTCAAGTACCTTCAGTGGAATGTCAAGATCAAAATGTCTACAACTATGGTACTGCCAGAAAGATCTCATCATAGGGAAGTTACATACAATATCCTATCAAGAAACAATTAACTTTTAGAAGCAAGGTAAAACATTGACCTCAGGGCAACGTCAATTTCAATCTAAAAATGTCTACAAACAAATTAAGGGATACGAAGTAAAAGTACATGGGACAAAAAACCCCATCAAGTACATGGTAAGATGAAGCAAATGGAACAACGCTTTTATTGTTGTCCATAAAACATGGTGACCCTTGAAAGCTCTTATTATTAAAAAAGTTATATACACAATGTACCAAGGTCAAAATTTCAAGGTCAGAAAGTTATAATTACAAAAAAAGTCGCAAAAAATATGAACACCTACCAACTACTAAAACGTAAACAGAGAAGAAATAATAAGTGAAGTGCTAAATATAGATTTGAAAAAAAAACTGGTAACTCTTAGATTGTGCAATAGAATTTAAAAAAGATACATATCTTGACGCAGGATGTTTGTTGATTCAAGCCAAGGTTTATATCTTTACCAGCAATATCCCTAACATGCATTTAACATCCATCTGCTACCATAAACTTCGATATATTTTTTGTTACCAAATATCTTTATATTACGAAAACTCACTAATGTAGTGAGGGATACAATAAATCATTATTTTCCCAAGCAAAAAAATAGATGTTTAAAACATTTTCAAATATCGGAATGGCAATCTACACCATTTCAGTTTCCTGCCATTTCGGTAATTTGCTCTTTAAAATTGCAGGTCAAGCCGAAAATGAACATGCTTGACGTTAATATCAAGCTTTAAATATATAATGCTCTATAATTTAAAACTGATTGATAGTTATATTCAAATTTTTTTGAAATTGCATAATAATTTCAGTTATATATTCCCTTATCATTTCCGCCGTTTAAATGCTTTTCAGCGCTTTAAAAGCAGATTGTACATCGTCAGACTCAACAAAGGTCCAAGAGAAGCAAGCAACTAAGCCGTAAGTATTTTTATCTATTATTTTTTCACTGTGTTTACTCGAGTATTTTGTATCTGTTGATTTCAAACTCAAGCTTTTCATTATACTTCAGGCAGTAACACACTAACACAGTCGATGTTCATTTTTGTTGGTTAGTACGTGAATTTATATCACAGAAAACCGAGTAAGATGCATCGGGATTTTTTTACTTTTGATGCATACATTTTGTCATGCAATTATCGATGTCAATGAGCAATAATAAGTACAAAATTTTACTTGGGTTCAAAGAAATATTGTATGTATCTCTATCAGTTTATTAACATATTTGATTTTATGGTCATCCAAACTTTTAGATTTTATCTGCACTGAAGAGACATAAGTTGTCGAAATGCGCATATGCAGAATTTAAATTTAAAGTAACTTCGATATTTAGTTACATGTATTTGTACTTTTTTGCTTGCTTTTCTTTCTCTTTGTACTTGGTTTTGTTGTTTTTGTCAGTTTTGCATCCCTTATATTTAAGTCGCATGGTCATAATCAGGGGCAGCTTTTGCCACAACTAAGCGTCAGTTGTCCATGCGATTTTTCAAAAAAATTTTCATCTGAAACCACTAGGCCAAATGAAACAAAACTTGGTCTAAATTATAACTAAGGTGTGGATTCTCAAAATAAATTATTTTAATCACCAGTCAAACAACATGGCGAAAGTTGTTAAAAATAGAACGTAAGGTTAAATTGCAGTATTTTTTGCAAATAAATAAAAAAAACGTTGCATGTATAAAAATCTGATGAGAGAAAAACGATCAGTTGGAAAAAATCTACCAACCCTGCAATTTTGAAGAAAATCTTATGACACATTTTAGAGTTATTGCCCTCTTTCCGTAAAATGTTGATCCCTTTATTTGTCCCTAAAAACTATAACAGACAGAGGTGGAGGTCAATTGCGAAAATGTATAACATATCAAGATCTACCCTTATTGCAATTTTAAAGAAAATCTAAATACTCATAAAGGAATTCTTGCCCTTAACCTGTCAAATTTTATACATCTTGTCTTGTTTTTCAAAAACAATTTGACATAGAAGTTAAATTGCAAAAAATTTTCAACAAAATTTTTTGAAAATTTAATATGATTAATATGGAAAGATAAACCAACTCCCCTAATTTTTCAAAATGGTTGTCTGATATGGCTTGTAATTGATAGTGGAGTTATTGATTGCCATGGACACCATAACATCAAAGTCTATTAACATACTTGAAAATGAGTCCCTTTATTATTTAGGCTATTCGGACTGTCAATGTCAGTCATGACCAAGTGATAAAAGCTCTTGAAAGAATTTTGTTTTTGTTTTGTCTTTGTTTGTATTGGTTTTATGTTCAATTTTCGTTTTTTCGTATAATTAAAAAAAAAACCATAGGCCCAAATAGGTTTGTATTGTTTTTATGACAAAGAATCCTTTTCTTAAGTTTTCTCATGGCAATTTTTAAACATTATTTAGCCATAATTGTGACTTTCATTCATATATAATTTCAAGTTCTTTATGGTTTTTTGGCTACCAAAGTCTTCACTATCATATGTCAATTAAGCATTATAATACATAAAACGTGAGGACCTTTATGACTTCATTCATCAAAGGACATGTTGCCATCAAGTCATTTTAAGAAACCATACATTGTCAAAATTCAAAGTAATTATTACTGTAAATTATTAAGTTGATTAAACGCAGAAAAAAAGAGAGTCTATGAAAATATATAGAATAATGCTGAAGTAAGTTTAGTTTGCAAGAATAAGCAAAGACATACTTCATGAGATATATATTCAAAAACTATCTTACTTATATTGAATACATTTTTATCTTTTATCTTTTAGATGAAGTTTTCGTTTGTTAAACCATAAAGGCTTTAGATATCTCTAAATCAAAGGGATTGATTTTTTCAGCTATTAATCGATCAGTTGCCAATTTGGATAATCCTTTTGACAGGATCTCAAGCGATAGATTTATAAATCCCATGTATAATAATTCGTCAATTAACCCTTTAAGCATTATCAAATATCTAGTCATTTATCCAAATTTATATATAACATATATCCCTTCTGAGATATGGTGTCTCAACTGGGATATACTAGTAGTTAATGTAGCGCAGATAACACGAAACACTTACAATGACCAAAAATTGCAGTCACATGCCACATTTTACCAAAGAATTGCACAAGAAAAACAATCAAGAGATAGACAGACGTAGACAACGATAGAAACTCGGGATAGCCACACTTGGCATTAGCACTAGCAAGAGCTAGCGGTAGGGTTAAACCGTTTTACGGGTACCCAAACTTCCCCCTTTCTTTATCCAGTTTCCCTATAGATTAATAAACACACAAATAAAATCCAATAGAGATAGACTACTTACTCCAAGTCAACAGTTTTGAGAAGGAAAGAACTCGAACTGCAATAAATTTCAATGAGCTGTATGGCCATTTCGGAAATTAATTCCTCATCATCAGCACTAAAAGTATGTTTCCCATAACATAAAATGTAATACTATCATGTAGGTATTCCTACAATAATTTTTGTAATAAAATTTTTGAAAATTCGAGTTTTCATTGAATGAATAAATATTGTTATTTAGTGCATTGTTCTTGCAAAATCTAAGAATTTAAGGTTAAAGAGACATAATCTGTTGGAGTAAACAACAAAGTCAGACACACCAAATTGCTAGTAGAAACCGTATCTATGGATTAATATCACAAAAATAGAAAAAGGAGTAATTTTCCCACATCGATATATATAAATAAAATAAAGTATTGCAAAATATGGGTGAATTTTTACAAACTGATAGAGAAGTGCCAGCGTTTTGATAAATTTTTCATTTCTATGTTTTTGTTGGTGTAGCTAGCTATGTATTTTTGACTGCCATGTTTATGCAAATCAAAATACAATGGGTAATTTTTTGTTTGTAAAAGAATGTAAATGCTGCATATATATTAACCAAGATTGGAATTAATTTTACCTCTAATAATAAATCAAATCTTTTCAATAACTAAAATGTATGTCTTTGCGTCTTTTGACTTTTAAGCCAATTTAGGTTGAAATTATCTCGACTAAAAATGTGTCTAGGCGTTATAATGCTTTATAACTATTAACTATCAAAAACATAAATTTTTCTCGTAAATTAATTTTTCAGTGGATTGGGATAAAATTTATGCAGCAGCATTTGCACAAGAACGCCCCAAGTAAGGATGAATTATAATCGAAAAACTTTGTTGGGGTAATAAAATGGAATAAAAAAGATAACAGGAAACACCTACAATGGCCGAAAAACATAGCCACATGCCAGAAAGGAAATAGGAACTGCACAAGAAAAAAAAAACCCACAATAAAAATACAAAAGACAAACATAAACAACGATAGGAACTCGGGACAGCCGGACTTGGTACCGGCACTAGCAAAAGCCAGCGGTAGGGTTAAACCGGTTTATGGGTACCCAAACCTCCCCTTTCTCTGTCCCGTTTCCTTTATTCCTTTAAAATGGTGAAAATATGCTCTAGGAAACTAGTAGAAAATAAACTTTTCTTTTTATTTTCACTTTGGATGTCAAATCAAGTCTATTTAGTAAATACGAACAAAAACTTATGGTGTATTCTTTTGTATGTAGGATTTAAAATTTCAAGAGAATATGTGATTTATGGCAACGTTTAGCAATCTTGTTCTTCATGAGGAAACCCAATCAAGAGTGAAGTATTCCTTGTTCCAACTTCAGAACGTGCATTTCGGCATCAATATACTAAATGCCTTACTTTGAGGAAAGCTCTAAATGCTATTTCAATTTCAAATTTAAACCTAGCACTCACAGGAGCCTGCACCCTGCTTGGTTTTCGTTTGCTGCTACCAACAGTTTACAGATAATGAAATATGTTGTAACAGATCAGATTTCTGTACAATCTTTTATTTTTCAGATATGATGAAAA
>MJUU01047864.1:98772-155903 GCA_002080025.1 Modiolus philippinarum | reverse complement strand
GTCACATGTTGCACATGTCAGTTAACAGGAATAGACTATAATCATTTTTTTTAACAGATTCAGTCATGCATTGTTGTTGTCATCCCAAAATGCATCATACATACCAATATGGTTGATGTGGGCCATGTCATTGAGTGGGAATAGACTTTAACCATTCTACCTAACCAAATTGCTCATGCATAAAATGTAGGTCACAGACAGCATTCGAAGTATGCATTGTTGTTGTCATCCCAAAATGCATCATACATACCAATATGGTTGATGTGGGCCGTGTCAGTAAGCGGGAATGGACTTTAACCATTCTACATAACAAAGTCACTCATGCGTAAAATGTAGGTCAGAGACAGCAACTGAAACATGCATTGTTGTTGTCATCCCAAAATGCATCATATATACCAATATGGTTGATGTGGGCCATGTCAGTAAGCTGGAATGGACTTTAACCATTCTGCCTAACCAAGTCGCTCATGCGTAAAATATAGGTCAGAGACAGCATCCAAAGAATGCATTGTTGTTGTCATCCAAAAATGCATCATATATACCAATATGGTTGATGTGGGCCATGTCAGTAAACGGGAATGGACTTTAACCATTCTACCTTACCATGTCGCTCATGCGTTAAATGTAGGTCAGAGACAGCATCTGAAGAATGCATTCCAGTTGTCATCCAAAAATGCATCAGACATACCAATATGGTTGATGTGGGGCATGTCAGTAAGTGGGAATGGACTTAAACCATTCTACCTAACCGGATGCGGGCGCAGACGCTGATGCAGACGTGGACGCCGGGGTATCACATAAGACCCCCTCACTTCTTGAGGTGAGCTAAAAAAACACAAGAAAACAAAAATACCTTATATGAACAAATAGGCATTCTAGTCAACAATATTGTTTGGTTGCGGTTGATTTAAACACTATGGAGAAGTCACACAAAAATTTCGTTTTTGAAATTTTTCTTATTAGCATTAAAAAATTAATAAAATCTTGTGAAGTTTCTTTTATTTTATTGATGACAGAAGAAGTTGTTTCCCTTAAATTGCAAGATTTGTTTTTCTCAACTTGAAGAATTTGTTTTTAACTCCTATAACTACAGTTGTTAACAGGAATGGCTTCTTTCTATAGACATATGCACTGTAGAACTTACATGAAAACAGCTTATTCGACAATATGATTTATCATCAGGTTGCCATTACTGCATGCATCTCCTTATGGTAACTTATTAAACATAAACATTTAAAAAAGGGGAAAGGGAGACATATTTGTTTTTAACCCCCCGCCATACAGATATATTGGCAAACAGGAAGTAGATGAGCGACAGACTAGAAAAGGGGAGACAAAGTACAACTCATCCTTCCAAAGCTTCAGACCAAAATATCAAATCATTCCTGCATAAACAATCTGAGAATTCTTTGACGAAAATTTTGGATGACACACAGACGTACAGAGGGACAAGGGTAAAACTTAATTCCCCCTTCGCCTAACGGCGGGGGAATAAAAATAATTTATCCTTCCTTTGCTCTAATGGATAGGCAACCAAAATGTCTTGTATATGTGGGTTATGTCCCTTGAAGAACTTGCTAAAAATGGCTTCCATGCAATTAATATGAAAACAGTCTATTGTTCATCTATAGCTATATAAACTAAATAAATGCCTCGATTTTTTTAACATGGTACAACTATTACCTGAAGTCCCAGGAAACATATAACACATGATGTTAGTGTTCCTAACAGTCCCTCTGGATCATAAGCTATTGTATTTTTATAAATTTCCTGCAAAATTACAATAAAATGTATTGTGATTAATTTTGTTTTATGACAAATGCACACTGTAAAGTAGAGCTTTCTGTTATTGTAATTCCACAATTCATTTTGGTTAATTTTGTTTGTTTTTTTTAATCATTTTTCAATTTTCGCTCATGTTCAGAGTTACTGTTGCATCGCTGTATTGATTCAATTGTAGGTCTTTGCATTTTGGATTTATATCTTGTTTTCTTGGAGCCCAAATAATTTTAGCAAAAAACATTTTTTGGGAGTAATGCTGATATATGGTTACTACTTATAAAGCCATTTATGATATTTTATAATGAAACAAAATACATGTTTAAATACTTATACAGTAAAAACTGAATTAACTTCAAATTACGAGGTGATTGTGTATAAATTTGTGTTTAATGGTAAATTGTTCTTTCATACATTGTATCACTTGTTTTTCCTGGTTCATGGGCTTTCTAATAGGCATATCTGATATAAATGTAATGCAAAAAATCACATCACCCTTTTCAGTGCGTTTTTTGGTGACAATCCAGCATTTCATTTAATATCAACAAAGACCCATTTCTGCTCACTGCTTACCCCACGGATGCCTTTTTGAAAGTCGCATGATAATTTTGTATAGAAGAAATAGCTAGTGAATACTGTTATTAGAACAATTTTAAAACAAAATGACTATCATGTAAATAATTCTTTACACACCTTACTTGTGGGATTCTGGTAAATGTGTTCTGAATGAAATATGACTCTATCTATATAACCTGAGGCTCCACCAGTGCAGTTCTCATATTCTCCCCCTTCTGATAATCCTCCCGGACCTAAATATCCCCTGTAGAAAATAATAAAGAGATAAACTGATAAAACAGTGTCAAAGTATTCTGATTTTAATTGTTATGCTGATAAATGTATTCATTAGGTCTTTAAGTATGGCAGCTGCGGAACTGTAGCTATTATTGTCCTTGTGAATTTTTTTTATCTGCAAGACAGAAAGGACCTCTAGAGCTATAGATATGTAATCATAAATTCTTATGTATTGTATCAAAAAACACTGTGATATACCAAACAAATGTTAAACCTATGACTGAAGACATTATCTTATTGCAGTCATGTTATTTATCAAAAACCTCAAAATTTACAAAATTTTAAAGTTTCACAGGGCATCTCCAGAAACAATTACAACTTTGAAAAATAGAATAAACAAGATGTGTTTTGTGAAACACTTATGCCTCCGGGTAGAAGTAAAGAAGAACCATTTAGCAACTTTGAACAATGAATGTCCTTCTGACAAAATAATTTGTAGAAATAAATTCTGGTATCAACAGAGAAGTTTAATCTCATCAAATGATGATTGCAATTGGATGCAAACACAGAAGTCACCCAAATGAACCCCTCCAATCATTATCCAAGCATTATTAAGAAAACAATTTTCACACCCCCCTTTTTGGAATATATATAGCCAACTCATTGTGTTCTGTTTATCAGTGTTATCAGTACTTTGATTACACCAGGGATCATCAATACTGGTTCCCCAAAAGTGGAGGAACACATAGAAGAGAAGAAATGAAATAATAGATATTTTTAGTAACATCCCTCATCATTGATATATGTAATACATATATAACTAGAAAACACGAGGGGACTTTATAAACATAAGTGGATGATATAAATCGGATAATGGTTTTTATGAAATAAAAACGATACGCTAGGCTATGGAATAGCCTTGGATAGAAAATTGCGTGTTTGATTGACAAGGGTGTGGTGGCTCATGATGTATTTGTATACTGAAATAAATAATTTTCGTTATTTTTGTCATGTTGGATTCTACATACACAACTGGACCATGTACAGCTCGCTGATCACTCTTAGGTAAAATCACAACTTTGTAAAATGGAAAAATTGGAGAAATTAAATGTTGTTCTAGCGTATTTAATTCTTCAAAAGGAGCTTTGTCCATTTCTAAATTATTTATCATTGCTTTAGGAGGTATAGCCTCCTTACACACATAAGAGTTACACGTTTTACACACAATATGCTTCTCTCCTTTTAACATTTCTTTCAACCTCTCATCTTTTGCATTAAATTCTCGTGAACTTGGCTTCGAAACATAAACCTTTTACAGCACACACAAATAAACACCGGTAACTATTTATTCTTCCGCGAAAAACACAATTCTCTCTCTCCATTGCCTAAGTATCGCCACAAACTACAATCACGCTTTGTTTAACACAATTGAAAAGTTTTTTTTATAGTATTTGTATATTATTGATTATTGCACAATACATCATCTTTATTTATTAACTTCTGGTTTTAAATTTATACATTACTGTTCTTTTTCTTTCTATTATATCTATATTTATAAATCTGGCTAAGCGATATTGCAATACCAATCCCCTCATCCTCTACAAACCTGTTCCCAGTACCACCTATAGTAAATGTTTATAATACTTTTCAACTTCCACAAGGAAACAGAAAAATTAAACCCCGCCCCGTTTTATCAGGATGAAACTGGACGCCATTTTGATTTTCGAGAATCTGAAATTCCTATTAGTCAATAGTCTTCTGCGCAAGCGTACTCCTCACCTCCCCCCAAGAACTATCTATATAGCTAGGCTATTCCATAGCCTAGCTAAATACCTGTAAAACGAAAGTGAATAAATGAAGAAAATATGCTGAATGATTTAAAAAATCTTTTTAACAAAAAAAATTCTAAAGATATCAAGAAACATTTCGTCATAAATGAGTTTTAATTTCTATATACATATAAAATAAAACAAAATATAATTTCATTTTTTGGTGAAATTTTACTGGACAGTCACATACCAAGGTAAAGGTCACAAGGTCAAATATTCTGGTACCAACTAAAAGGTCTCTCCACAAGGAATACACATGCAAAGTATGAAAGAACTATCACTTATCATTCAAAAGATATGCTCAATGTTAAAGTTTTTATGCAGTTGTTCACAGGCCAAGGTCAAGCTCACAAGGTCAACTATTCTGGTACCAATTAAAAGGTCTTGCCACAAGGAATGCACATGCAAAATATGAAAGCCATATTACTTACCATTCAAAAGATATACCCAATGTTAAAATTTATTCTTTTTTTCAAAAAGTCCATCACATGTCAAGGTCAAGGTCACGAGGTCCAAAATTTTGGTATTGTTTGAAAGGTCTTGCCACAAGGAATACACATGCAAAATATGAGAGCCCTATCATTTACTATTCAAAAGATATACCCAATGTTAAAGTTTTTTGTGAACAAACAGACAAGCAAACAGACAGACAGACCAAAAACTATATGTCCCCCGAAACTTTGTTTCACGGGGGCATAAAAAGATAACAGGAAACACCTACAATGGCCAAAAAACATAGCCACATGCCACAAAGTAAATAGGAACTGCACAAGAAAAAAAAAAATACAAAAGACAAACGTAAACAACGATAGGAACTCGGGACAGCCGGACTTGGTACCGGCACTAGCAAAAGCCAGCGGTAGGATTAAACCGGTTTATGGGTACCCAAACCTCCCCTTTCACTGTCCCGTTTCCCTACAGTATAGTAAACATACAAATAAAACAAGTGTGGACCCAAATTGATGTCTCGCCCGTCCCTACATGGTCGCAAAATTGATGTGAATTCTCAAACTGACTAAATCAGAAAACTTAACATGTTCACTAGACTGTGAAATTAGGGTAAGTGACAAAAGCAATATAGCAGACTGTCATGATTCACCCAAAACGGAAAATATCAGTGACCTACCACTGATAGATACTGAAAAACCAAACATGTTCATTAGACCATGAAAATGAGGTCAAGGGCTAAAGCCAGATAGTAGGCTGTCATATATGCATGTTCCATCTAAGAAAACCAAAATACAAAATATTATTGACCTTACAGTAATAGATACTGGGAAACTTAACATGATCACTGGACCATGAAATTGGGGTCAAGGACAATGTCATATGCCAGACTGTCATTTTCTTCCTAAGACCAACCTACACTAAATATCACTGACCTACCACTTATAGTGACTGAGAAACTCAAGTAAGCACAAAAACTTAACATGTTCATTGGACCATGAAAATGAGTTCACAGACAAAAGCCATATAGCAGACAGTCATGTACTACTCAAGACAAAATCATTGACTTGCCACTTATAGTTACTGAGAAAATGACCTAATCACAAAAACTTAACATGTTTACTAGACGGTGAAATTGAGGTCAAGGACAAAAGCCATATGCCAGACTGTCATGTACTACCTAAGACCAACCCTCTTACCAAATATCATTGACCTACCACTTATAGTAACTGAGAAACTCAAGTAAGCACAAAAACTAAACCTGGTCATTGGACCATGAAATTTAGGTCACAGACAAAAGCCATATAGCAGACTGTCATGTACTAGTCAAGACAAACCTATATACCAAATATCATTGACTTGTCACTTATAGTTACTGAGAAAATGATCTAATCACAAAAACTTAACATGTTCACTAGACTGTGAAATTGAGGTCAAGGACAAAAGCCATATGCCAGACTGCCATGTACTACCTAAGACCAACCTTCTTACCAACTATCATTGACCTACAACTTATAGTTACTGAGAAACTAAAGTAAGCACTAAAACTTTACATGTTCATTGGACCGTGAAATTGAGGACACAGACAAAAGCCATATAGCAGACTGTCATGTACCACTCAAGACCAACCTATATACAAAATATCATTGACCTACCAGTTATAGTTACTGAGAAAATTACCTAATCACAAAAACTTATCATGAAAGTTTAAGCCGCCGCCACCGCCATACTTTGTACGCATATGTCTTGCTTTCCGCGACTTTCTTCGCAGGTGAAACAAATCAAAGTGCTGATAGTACTAATGGAACGATTGGACTAAATTTTCTTCGAAACAATATTTTGAAATCATGCTTTGTTTCAAACCAATATCCAATAAAGTTTCTTACCCCATCTCAACCATGTTTGATTTACCTAGAACTAAATCTTTATTGCATGATACAGAAGTATATGTTATGTGTTAAATAATTCAGATATAGAAGATTATTATACACCACAGTGTGTGACTCCTTCCCACCTTGAGGCAGACTCGGACACTTATAATTTTTAAAGATATATACAAATAAAACCAACTTAGGATTAGTGCGATCAATCTTGTGTACAGAGGTCCTATGAAGAGACACAAGAAATTGACTATTCCATATTCAGCGAATCTGCTTTTACTGGTATTTTCGATTAAAGAATTTTCATTACTTTTATTGGTGGATGAAACAATCTTTAAAACTTTGTATTGTTTAAAAAATAACATCAAATACTATAAAATACATTTGTACCAGACCAAACCCTCATAGTGTTAGAATCTAGAATTAGAACACAGAGCAACAGTCTGCAGTGAGCTATCTATGTTACATTCAATTATGGGAAAATACCACTCTGATCTTTCACTTTTAAAAGTTGCATGCCTATTTTTCTCTTAAAAGATCAAACTTTACCTCATCCCGTTGAGAAAAAGGAATACACTTTACCGTTTGTATGAATACATAGGCAAAGAAAATGTCAAAAGTTGTATTTTAGAGCAACCAAGAATGTTTGTTTTGAAAAGCATTAAAAACCTCATAATACAATGTAATAATAAAAACAATAATTTTCTTTGTTTAAAGAGGGTAACTTAATTAGTTTACACTTATCTAACTTTAGGCCCTCATAAAACAAAATAATAGCATAATGATACAGTAAAATACATACAATTAATATATATAAAAATCATATAATAGAATGTTAAAAAATCATATAATAGAATGTCCATCTGCTAGATCGAAGGACAAGTTCACTTGTGTTGAAATGTTCTGCTTATCAATGATAAAAAATTTTACCACTACTACATATATAGTTACAAGAAAAACAAATTATCATACAAAGAAAAAACCAAAAACAAACAAAAACTAGACATCAGTGAGATGGTATCCATCTCTGTGGGCCCCGCTCCAAGTGTGACCTAGAGGTCAAGGGTCATCAAATATTGTCCGTGACATGTCACCTTGAAGCAATCTATCCACATACCAAATATCAAAAGCCTATCTCAAAAGAATAAAAAGTAATAGCCCAGACACGACTTTGTCATTGAAAAAGCATGAATGTGATCCTGAGGTCAAAGGTCAAGGTCAGAGGTCACCAACCAAGGTATGCGACACATCATCTTGGGGTGATCTATCTACATGCCAAATATCTAAAGCCTATCTCAAAAGAGAAAAAAGTTATAGCCCGGACACGACTTTGTCATTGAAAAAGCATGAATGTGACCCTGAGGTCAAAGGTCAAGGTCAAAGGTCACCAACTAAGGTACGGGACACGTCGTCTTGAAGTGATCTATCTACATACCAAATATCAAAAGCCTATCTCAAAAGAGAAAAAAGTTATGGCTTGGACAGGATTGTTTCGGACAGACGTACTGATTACTATAGGGCGTCCGCCACAAAGTGGTGGGCCCTAACTAACACTCAACTTGTAACTCATTGTACTGAACTCTTATACAAAATATTTGCCCAATATCTGCAAGCATTATGAAAAAAAGTGCGGAAAACTGTTATTTTAGTGAAATGTTCTAAGTCCAAGGGCCGTAACTTGGTCAAAAATCAGCAGACCAATACGAAACTTAAACTTGACTTGTAACTCATCATACCTATCTAACATACAAAATATTAGCCGAATATCTGCAAGCATTACGAAAAAAAGTGCGGAAAACTGATTTTGTTACGGACAGACGGACGGACGGACGGACGCATGGATGGACGCACGGACAGACTGATTACTATAGGGCGTCCGCCACAAAGTGGCGGGGCCCTAATTTATAGCGGCCTTTTTAGTACAAGTATAGCAGAAGTAAGTCAGCAGGTCATAACAGTCTTCATTTTCTATTGTTTTATAAGGAAATTGCATTTATCAAGTTTATTTTTCAATTTTTATTATCATTTCCAAATTATTTAATTGCTTATAACCATTAGATTAATTTCAAAGTGGACAAAGTGATTTTTTATATAAACACACATATGACTCTTATTGGATTAACTTTGTACACACATTTCCAATCATCTTTTTCCTCAAGTGAATTCTATCACTTCATGTTGTAATGAAAAAAAAAAATTTCCTTTCCTTTAATTTGTGACTTAATGTTGTTTAAAAAAATCAAAACCTATATGGCGCCCCAATGTACAATCTATTTATAAATCTATTTATAGATATCAAATGGAAGGCATCATAAAAATACACATTGCTCTGTTTGATTTAATTAGAAAGTTACTATCAATTTCTATAATTAATTACTGACGCACATAGGAGATGGTAATATAGGCTGTTTATGAATAAATTTGATATTAGTAATTAACTCAGCTTGTCTGCCAACACGATGTGTCTACATGTGTCTAAGGGAAGCAATCAACCATACAAATTAAATGACCAATAATTGACCACTTGTAGCAGACTGCCAAACTATTTTCAGTTTCTGTAATCATTTACCACTTTTATTGTAACATGTTTCATGAAATCAAATAAACAACCGGAAATCAAATTGTAACAATATTTCTGCAGTGTGCACGTGGTATACCAGTGATATTTACGTGTTGATGTCAACAAATAAATTACTTCGCCACAAAACCGGAAATGCATTTGTGAACTATATTCCAGCGCATGTAGTATAAAAAGTAGTGAGGAGGTAAGAAACTTCCGGTCATCCGGGTTTGGTAGTCAGCAACATGGAAACGATTTCCAATCGTTCCAAAAAAAAACCCATACAGGTAGACTACTTACTCCATGACCAAAATCTAGAATAGAAAAATGGGGGAACAAAACGTTATTTTGAAAGATGGGTCAAGGAGTGCTCGCAACTAAACTGCCGGCTAGCTCAAGGAGCCTAGTCTGCTGGTAAAACACTGTCGCACTACAGAAGAAAAATCAAATTCAAAACTCCCAATGGGTTTGGTAAAGAGTCATCATGTATTTCAGTAGACATTGGCAGTATCAGTGAGAAGCCAGTATGTGTGTAAAATTCTCAGAAAACTGGATCCCAAAGCTAATTTAACGGACACGTGCAGAATATCCTGTCGATATCCCCTATTGCGTAAAGTATGTAAGTTACGTCCCAGTTTTTCTGGATTTTTAATCAGTTTCTGGCATTTTTTAACAACATTTCTGTAAAATCGAGGATGGGAAGTGACCTTAGTAATAAGTTGTTTGCGAGTGACATTATATTTAGATATCAAATGTTCATATCTTCGATAAATCTTTTTAAACCTATTTAACAATTTATGAAATCTGTAACCTTGCTGCAAAAGTTTTGAAGTGATAGTAAGGTTACATTCATTGATGTTGTCAAGAGAATAGAACAAATGCATGCAAATCATAAGAGTTGAGAAATTAAAACTCCGTAGGATGGGGCTAGAGGAACGTCGCCGTCAAGAAAAGGGAAATTAGTAATACTGAAATCAAAATCATCCCTTTTATCATAAATTTTAGTTTTTATTTTACCAGAGTCAACGATGATAGTTAGATCCAGAAAAGGGCAATTTTTAGAATCATTATTAGCTTTATTAAGTTTCAGTTGTTGTGGGTAAATGATGTTGACATAATCTAAAAACTGGGGATTGTAAATAGTAATGATATCGTCAATGTACCTGCTGTTATCATTGAAAATAGAAACAAGTTGATCACTGTTTTGTATGGTTCCATTTTGTAATTTTTTCATGAAGTCACGTTCGTAACAGAAAAGAAAAAGATCTGCAATGAGAGGTGCACAATTTGTACCTATGGGAATTCCAATGACCTGTTGATAAACAATGTTGCCAAAACGAATAAAAATGTTGTCAAGCAAAAGATTAAGTGCTTTAATTGTATCATCACACGTCCAGGAGGAATGATTGTTGTAAGTAATATTAGAAAAGAATCCTTGCTTTTTGTTACAACAAATAAACTGCAGTCCAGAAAATTTGAAAGACCATTTAATCAATTGTCCCAATTTAGATTTAATCAGATTATGTGAAAGCGTTGTATAAAGTGCAGATAAATCATAACTGTCGATAGATGAAACTGGTTTTTGTATTGATTGCAATTTATCTCAAACCTCAATAGTTTTTTACACTCCAAAAGTAATTGACACCAGAGTTTTGATAAGTTTTTTCACAATATTTTATAATTAACTCCTTTATACAACAAAATGCACTGGTTAAATGGATGGACAAGTTAGAATGACTCGATGCCGAAATAAAACGATGCTTGTAGGGGTTTTTGTGAAGCTTAGGAATCCAGTACATTGTAGGCAAGGTGTTATCTTTAGGTGGAGCTTTGAGCATTTCTGTATCCTTGTAATGTTGTTTGGTGAGAGTTTGTTCATCACAATATGTAAGTTTGAAAGTATTAGACTTGTCCAATTCGTTTTGTTGGACATCGATATAGTATTTCTTTCAAATGATTGAAACGTTGTTAGAAGCTTTGTCAACTGGTACAAACACATATTTTTTGCCAAGATCTCTCATTTTAGACTTGATTCTGTTAACAGACAGCTTAGGATGTGGCTCATCATAATAATCTTTATAAAAATTAATTCTGTGGCTGACTTTGGTAATAATATTATCTTTGAACAAATTCAGTGCGTGTTTGTCTGCACTTTCCCGTTTGCACCATTTTATACAGTACTTAGTGACTGCGTCTTTAATGATTTCAAAACAAGCTCGCCAGTTAATTTTGGAAGGTGGGCGATATTTAGGCCCTTTTCTAAAGAACCTTTGAACTTCTTTTATCTTCAATGATGTTTGAGTTCCCTGTTAAAATATGTCCGCAAGGGTCAGAGCGGTATGGTGACATAGAACAATCTCAGCTGCTGGGGTAGTTCTTCTCAAAATCAGCATCACAGGTGATCAAAGAGTAATTGAAAAGAATACTTCTAGTAGATTGTTGGTAAGAAAAAGAAATAATAGGTATATCCTGGTTGTCAAAATATGCTGGTATAAGTTTTTTAATATCTGGGTCCCGAAAAAATGCTTCCAATATCAATCAAATCAATTCCTTTATTAATATTCCTGATTTTCAAAAATTGTTTAACATGTTCATTCTCAGAAAAAGACGATGATAACAGAACGCATCAATAATTTTTTAACATTCATATAGCGGACCATTAACAGACATAGTATCACATTCACAAAGAGATTTTGTAAAGTTGTGTAACAGGAATTGAACAAAGTTTGGTGAACAAGCCATGCCGCCCATTGTTTTTGAAAACAGTATATAGATCTTTAACATTAACAAGGGTTTCACGTTTGCTTTTTAAATTATAATTCACTCTTCGACCATGTGACCTGCAATGGCGTAATGCCCATGATGTCAATTGAAGCGCGAGGGGTCTAAAAATTGTCTGATGGAAGATTTAATATTTTTGAAACTTATGCTTTGTTATTAGGGCATACAAAAAATAAAATAAAAATTGGGGGTCACAGGCAATATTAGCAAGAAATCTGTCACCTAAAGATCAGCTACTTTTTGTTGAAACGATTCAGAAAATAAGTGAATTTAAACAAAATTTGAATTAAAATTAGTTACATCCGATCAATTTTTTTTAATTTGGTAAATTACTAGCTTATTTACTTTCCTTCAATTTGCATGAAAAAAACACTAATTTTTGAATAAATAGCAAAAACTCTATAGAGCAAAAAAATTATTATTATTTTCATGCAAATTATCTCCCCTTAATAGATTAGAGGTTTGTTGAAAAAGGTTAGATAATCTGCATGTTTATTCAATAAAAGGGCATTTTTAATCAAATCTACCGGTAACTATTACAGGATATCAAAAATAATTTGGTCACCATTCCCATAGTGAATTCCATTTTCTGTCAGATTCGCAAGAATGATGCACAGTTTTAAACCTGTACTCCCTTAACTCAAACTTACCATGAATTTTGTAATGAACAAGTTACGTATCAATTTTTTTGAATAACTGTCTGCAACTTTGTTCATAAGTTAATTGTCTAAAATTTACAAAATTTCAAAGATTTAAAGTGGAAAAACTCAAAAATCATTTGGACTTCGGAGCCAAAACTTAAACTTGATCTGAGTTTTGTTGTAAACAAGTTAGAAATCAAGGCTCACGAATGTCTGCATTTTTTTTTCAAAAGAAAATGGACAAGAGCACCAACATTCTTAAAATTTCAAAGTTTCAAGGGGCATTGCTCCAGAACCACTTAGACTTCTGAGTCCAAAATTGGACTTGAACCGAGTTTTGTGGTAAACTACTTACTTACCTAGTTTAAAGGCAGCATGTTTATCTCTTTCACAAGTTATCTGTAGGAAGTATTAGGGGGAATGGATGGACGGACAGACTAATGGACAGAGTGACCGACACATGAGAGGGGTCTCACATCTTACCTGGGAACTTCCGGCACTGGGGTATAAAAATTGTAAATTATATCAACCTTCTTTACAAAGAATAACTAGAGCTGTCGCCAAATGGCAGCCCCGCTAATTGAACCCTGAATCAATATGGCAAGTGTAAATTTAAGTGTGTGTGTGGAGACAATACAGATGTGGACACAGAAAAAATGTGGACACAATGATATACCTCCCCCTTTCTCCAGAAAATATTCAAAGATGAAATATTCCCCCTACAAAATTTTGGGTAGCAACCATATACCTTCATGCACATCTTCAGGTGGTGTTCTTCAATAGTGTAACATTTCATCAAAATCCAAGCAGTCGTTTAGGAGAACTTGCACTGACAAGGTTTGTCCCCCTTTTCCAGAAAATAATCAAAGTCAAATTATCTCCCCTTCAAAAATCCGGGCAGGAACCATATAACTTCATGCACATCTTCAGGTGGTGTACTACAACTGTGTAATATTTCATCAAAATCCAAGCAGCCGTTAAGGAGAACATGTGCTGACAAGGTTCATCCCCCATTGCCAAATAATATTCAAAGACAAATTTTCTCCCCTTCAAAATTTCAGGCAGTAAGCATAATACTTCATGCACATCTTCAGATAGTGTACTACAACTGTGCAACATTTCATCAAACTCAAAGCAGCCGTTTAGGAGAACATGCGCTGACAAGGTCCCCCCCTTTTTTTTCAGAAAATACTCAAAGTCAAATTATCTCCCCTTTAAAATTTTCGGCAGGAACCATATAACTTCATGCACATCTTCAGGTGGTGTACTATAACTGTGTAATATTTCATCAAAATCTAAGCAGCCATTTAGGAGAACATGCGCTGACAAGGTTCATCCCCCTNTTGTATATGTGGGTTATGTCCCTTGAAGAACTTGCTAAAAATGGCTTCCATGCAATTAATATGAAAACAGTCTATTGTTCATCTATAGCTATATAAACTAAATAAATGCCTCGACTTTTTTAACATGGTACAACTATTACCTGAAGTCCCAGGAAACATATAACACATGATGTTAGTGTTCCTAACAGTCCCTCTGGATCATAAGCTATTGTATTTTTATAAATTTCCTGCAAAATTACAATAAAATGTATTGTGATTAATTTTGTTTTATGACAAATGCACACTGTAAAGTAGAGCTTTCTGTTATTGTAATTCCACAATTCATTTTGGTTAATTTTGTTTTTTTTTTTAATCATTTTTCAATTATCGCTCATGTTCAGAGTTACTGTTGCATCGCTGTATTGATTCAATTGTAGGTCTTTGCATTTTGGATTTATATCTTGTTTTCTTGGAGCCCAAATAATTTTAGCAAAAAACATTTTTTGGGAGTAATGCTGATATATGGTTACTACTTATAAAGCCATTTATGATATTTTATAATGAAACAAAATACATGTTTAAATACTTATACAGTAAAAACTGAATTCACTTCAAATTACGAGGTGATTGTGTATAAATTTGTGTTTAATGGTAAATTGTTCTTTCATACATTGTATCACTTGTTTTTCCTGGTTCATGGGCTTTCTAATAGGCATATCTAATATAAATGTAATGCAAAAAATCACATCACCCTTTTCAGTGCGTTTTTTGGTGACAATCCAGCATTTCATTTAATATCAACAAAGACCCATTTCTGCTCACTGCTTACCCCACGGATACCTTCTTGAAAGTCGCATGATAATTTTGTATAGAAGAAATAGATAGTGAATACTGTTATTAGAACAATTTTAAAACAAAATGACTATCATGCAAATAATTATTTACACACCTTACTTGTGGGATTCTGGTAAATGTGTTCTGAATGAAATATGACTCTATCTATATAACCTGAGGCTCCACCTGTGCAGTTCTCATATTCTCCCCCTTCTGATAATCCTCCCGGACCTAAATATCCCCTGTAGAAAATAATAAAGAGATAAACAGATAAAACAGTGTCAAAGTATTCTGATTTTAATTGTTATGCTGATAAATATATTCATTAGGTCTTTAAGTATGGCAGCTGCGGAACCGTAGCTATTATTGTCCTTGTGAATTTTTTTATCTGCAAGACAGAAAGGACCTAAAGAGCTATACATATGTAATCATAAATTCTTATGTATTGATAAAAAAACACTGCGATATACCAAACAAATGTTAAACCTATGACTGAAGACATTATCTTATTGCATTCATAAGTTATTTATCAAAAACCTCAAAATATACAAAATTTTAAAGTTTCACAGGGCATCTCCAGAAACAATTACAACTTTGAGTCTTAAGGTGGTACAGGGGTCTGAAAATTGTCTGATAGAAAATTTGATATTTTTGAGACTTATGCATTGTTATTAGGGCATACAAAAAATGAAATAAAAATTGGGGGTCACAGGCAATATTAGCAAGAAATCTGTCACCTAAAGATCAGCTATTTTTGGTTCAAATGATTGAGAAAATTAGTGAATTTAAACAAAATTTGAATTAAAATTAGTTACATCCGATAGATTTTTTTTTAATTTGGTAAATTACTAGCTAATTTACTTTCCTTCCATTTGCATGAAAAAACACTTTTTGAATAAATAGCAAAAACTCCAGAGCAAAATAAGTATTATTTCCATGCAAATTATCTCCCCCTAATAGATTAGAGGTTTGTTGAAAAAGGTTTATAGATAATCTGCATGGTTATTCAATAAAAGGGCATATTTAATCAAATCTACCAGTAACTATTATAGGATATCAAAAATAATTTGGTCACCATTCAAATAGTGAATTCCATTTTCTGTCAGATTAGCAAGAATGATGCACAGTTTTAAACCCTGTACTCCCTTAACTCAAACTTACCATGAATTTTGTAATGAACAACTTACGTATCAATTTTTTTGAATAACTGTCTGCAATTTTGTTCATAAGTTAATTGTCTGAAATTTACAAAATTTCAAAGCTTAAAGGGGAAAAACTCAAAAATCATTTGGACTTCGGAGCCAAAACTTTAACTTGATCTTAGTTTTTTTGTAAGGAAGTTAGAAATCAAGGCTGACGAATGTCTGCATCTTTTTTCAAAAGAAAATGGACAATACACCAACATTCTTAAAATTTCAAAGTTTCAAGGGGCATTGCTCCAGAACCACTTGGACTTCTGAGTCCAAAATTGGACTTGAACCGAGTTTTGTGGTAAACAACTTACTAACCAAGTTTGAAGGCAGCATGTTTATCTCTTTCACAAGTTATCTGTAGAAAATATTTGGGGGAATGGATGGACGGACAGACTAATGGACAGAGGGACCAACACATGAGAGGGGTTTCACATCTTACCTGGGCACTTCCTGCATTAGGGTATAAAAATTGTGCATTATATCAACCTTCTTTACAAAGAATAATAACTTATCACCACAAATCAAATAGGACAAGATCATTTTAATAATCAGTCTGAATATAATTTGTTTACATAGTTGGGACAACCTGGCACATCTAATCCAAACATTAATCCCGATCAATCTTAGATATATAAAGTTATACATACTTGGGACAACCTGGTACATCTAATCCAAACATTAATCCACAGTACAATCCCAGATATATGAAGTTGATCATCCATTCTAACAGATAATCTGTGATATCTCTGAAGGGATTTGTAGGTGTTGGCTAAAACAGAAAAGTAGATATTTACACCTGAAGTTGAAATGAGTTTTGCTCATAAACTATAAAAATGTTCATGGTATCTACCAGTATAAAGGTGGTGGTGAAACAACAGAAAACACGAAGTTTATTTACTTCATTTTTATAAACAATTTTCAAAAGACCAGTACCATCCATTTAGTAGGATGTTCTCAACCTTCTGAGGCAGATATAGATTTGTTCTTTTTCAAAGCAGAGGAGTTGAATTAGTTCTTTAGATATAACTTGTCAATTGCTTGATAAAACAAGATTTTTTACCCTCATGGAATTTCCCCAAGCAACAAATTACAAAATTATCACAAACAAAATGAGGAATCAAAATCTAGAAAATATAATCTTAAAAACCTGATATACATGCTTGGCATTAGAGAGAAGCATCTAACCTCAATGCATAATTACACCCTTGTGACTCAGCAATAAAATAGATAATACAAAAATGATACCTAACTTAATGCTGTATTCGCATGTAGTTCAAACTTTTTATTAATGAGCCTAATTTGTATTTGAAAATGATTCATATCTTAAAATGTTTTCCACAATACAAATAAAAATTTAAATTCAAATATGCAAAGCGTCCCAAGGTCATGTGAAATTAGTGGGAACTGAAAAATTATTGACAATTGGCTTATTATGTATTAGCAGTAAATTGTTACCATCCTCAATGTGCATGAGAGTAAACTTACACCACTAAGGTTCTCTGGTAATCTAGCGAAAAACATATGTACAGAAGCTGTCAGTAGATAGGTTCCTGCAAATCTTTGTAATACACCAGGTATACGGAATGTCTCTAATTCAACAGCTATAAATTAGAAAAATATATGTTCCATTATTTCTCACTCATCACAAGGAAAGGGAGACAATTCATACAATCACACATCACTAACTTAAAAGTATATAATGATGTGGCCTAATATCTATGTGAGTTAAAATTAATATTCCCTGACAAAAATGCATTTTAATGTCCTTTGCAAAGCCCTCTGTCAATGCTTTTAGGTATAATATGTTATTTGTTGGGTAAACCTAAAAAGAAAAAAAATTTCCTGACTGAGAAAAGTTTGGAAAATATACTTAAATCCTTGAAAAAAGAAAGGGAGATTTCCACCTTATTGTACATCTAAGAAAAATGTATTAAATATGTTTTAAAATAACGAGTAGTTTTGTATATGAATCTGAGCTTTTTGTCATTGGTTCTAGCTTATGGTAAATCAAAGAATTCACCCCTTGCTCATTTATACAGCTAATTGCTACAAACATAACTGCATGAGAATTTAGGATTGGGCCGACTTATAACAGAATCTCATGGATCGGAATATCAAAGATGATCTGCATTAATATTAATTACATCACTAACCTTTACATCCATCTGAGTTTATAACCAACCCCAGTAAGAACAATATACAGGATCGCTTAAATATCTTCCAAAATATTTTATACTTTGGAGTGTTAGATCTCAATAAACTGGTATAGGAATATGCCATAGATGTTCCCATAATAAACACAAACCTACAATTTAAAACATTTTATATATTTTCTTAATTCAACTGTTTAAGAGAATTCTTTACTTTTTATTCCATTACGATATATGTATAAATTATAATAATTAACATTGAAAGGATATGGAATAAATGCATATGAGACAAAGTCTTTTGATTTGGTTCTGATTTGGTTAAACATTTCAGCCCTTGTCAATCCCACCCTCATTTCTATGTTCACACTATGAATGCCTTAGTTCTTAATGTTATCTTTTTATTTCCGTGTATTGTAGCTGTCTCATGTCCTTGTTTTGTCTATGTTTTTCTCTGTTGCCTTTTTTGCCATGTCTTTGGACTTTGATTTTTGTAATCATCACTTCCCTTGTTCCTTCGGTATTCTACTGCCATTGTTTCTAGTTGCAATAAAAAAATTTCCTCTTCATGGCCAAATTCTTTCTCTTATTTATTAAATTACAGATCAGCATGTTATGGTCATAATCAGATTGTTATGATGTTTCAATCTAACAAATAAGAAAGGACATTTTTTTATTTGATCCAGAGTTTACTTCAGACTGATACAAAATTTGACATAACCCACATCTTTTCTTAGGTGCAACACATGAAGCTGATCATTTTTATCTCAGTTTGTGAAATATTTAATGATACCGTAATTTATTGGGGTTCACAAAGTTATTGTGACATTAAATATGTAATTCCGTTTCATTGTCCTTGTGTATTGCCACTTTAGGCATCATCTGGATTTTCAAATTTTCTCCATTTGCTTGTTTCTTCAGTATTCATTTGTCAATATGTCTAATCCTGATTAATTCAGGATATTGTTGACTTAACATAAAATGTATCAATCAATCATATCACCAATTTACATGTAAATGTAAAAATATACTGTTAAAAAAATCTGCACAATCTAATTATCTATTTCATTCTCTAGAGCCCCTCACTCATATACTACATGTATTGCAAACCTTCATTTATTAAAAAAAATATTCTATGGTTTCAAACAATTTACAACAAAAAGTTAAATGAATGTCATCTCCAAAGTCATTCTTAGTGCATAATCTAAAGCTAAACATAAATCTCTAATGAAAAGGTAAATTGGGTTGTTCAAACAACAAATTACAGCTGTTTTAATTTTTTTTAATTAAACATATAACAAATCATTATATAAAGCTTAATATTGTGTCATGCAATGTATCAGTATGGCAAAGAGGCATGATAATAAGGCAAGAGAAATAGGCGTATATACAGTGAAACCTGTCTAAACCGAACACCCAAAACTAAACCAAAAACCTGTCAAAACCAAACACAATTTGAAGACCCTTTCTATCAATTTCTTTATATTTTTAACCTGAGTAAACCAAACACCTGTCTATACCAAACAAAATCTTTAGTCCAAGAGGGGTTCGGTTTAGACAGGTTTCACTGTATTTTTGAATTAAAGAGGGGGTCAAGGAAGAAATTTGCAAAATCTATGGTACTAAGCAATCAAAAGATTCTGTAAGTCTCATTAAATTGAAATTTTCTTAGTTTCATTTTGTTTGCCCCGAATGACCAGGGATAAGGATAATTACATATTTAGATTTTGTCTCTTCCAGCATAACATTTCATGTACTGTGATGTGTTGAAATACATATTGTCAAAGACAAATACCAGATAAACCTGTCAAGTCTCACACGATCCGTGTGACACTCACACAAAGCTCATCCAAGTTTACGGCAAATTTCTTTGATATTTTAATTTTTTGCTTTGATCTTTGCAATTTGGCTAATGTCACCACAAACAACCTTCAAAACTTTACAGGTCTGACCAGAACTTGTAAATGATTAATTCTTAAACTAGCCCATGCACAAAAAGAACCTGCCTGTCCCTGTTTTTACAGATAAACATTACATCACAGTGATTCTGTTACAATGCGTTTTACAAATGACCTCCTCCTACCTGTTTTGGAACGATAATAACCAAAAGCCTGTGATAAACTATTCACTATCGACCAAGTGGGAATCTGTGAGATCATTATTGTAGTTTTAACAATACATGCGATCCTGATAAGGACATTATTACTGTAATAAATCAATAATAATTATTACAGTAAAAATGATTTTTTCATTAATCCCATATATTGCTTGACTATAATAATGATCTCGTCGATTTGCACTTGGCCAATAGTGCTATTACTTTGGGAAATTTTGCACAACTTTGAAAAATATGATGTTCATATTTCAGATGTCTTGTTTAGTGGAAAGCATCTTGACTAAGATCATATAGTGAATTCTCCATGGCAACTTGATGAGACTTACAGACCATGTTTTTACTGTGGGAAATGCTATAAGAAGAAAGACAATTACATGTGTATGGAACAGTGATGAAATTAAAGGGAGATAACCTACCAAGGCATAACAAGATCAGCTACAGTAAGACCATTCCAATCAGAGTGATTAAAAAACCAGTATCCCCCACCTCCATAATTAACAAAACACATAACAGTTAAACTCAATCTAAAATGGAAATACATGCAATAAATGGTTTTCTTGTTGATGTGAAAGGGTACACGAATGAAGAAATGTGAAGTTGTTCCATAAAGGTTCTTGCTACAATCTCATTTTTTTTAATTTCTATAATGCAGTTGATGAATTCCTTTACACCTAAAGTGAATGGGCCGGGATGAGAATCTAGGATATTTTTATTATGGCCCAATCTTAAACAAATCCGCCTAAGTGAACTGCATACTGTAGAATTGAATAAATTGAGTAAATAATCATGAATATAAGCAGGCTTGTAACTCTGGAGCCAAATGTATCTCTTCAGTCAATGTTCCCTATATAGTCATACCATATCAATTTTTTTTTAATAAACTATATTACCTGTTTAATTGGATTTCTTTTTAAAAAGTTATATAACAAAATAAAGATCATTAACTGCTTTTCTTGATAAATTTAAATTTAAACATTCTACCATTCCATAAAATCATAATTTATAGTTGAATTCATACCATACATTTTGTAACTTTGTTTAGAATTAGTATAGTCACTGAAACCATTTGTTCACATGATGTCACCAAATCTGCCTTTATAATATACATGTATAATAATACAATCAGAAATTTTTTGATGACCTAAATATAGCTTAAATAACTATGAACATAAATCCAATTGAACAATGAACATATTTTTATGAAAATCTTATTGAAAGAAAGCACAGGAGATTTCTTTCAAGGTATCGGATAAAAAAAAATTGTATGTGCCTTTGAAGAAATACAGATGGCTTCTGATTCTAGACTCTGTTCTGGTCACATCTATTAGCTATGAATATGATAAAGACATAAAATAAAAACAAAACATCACATACCAAGAAAGCTAAAAATAATATTATACTATGTGTTAGTAAGTGAAACTGTTAATAAACATTATGCCATGCAAAAAATTTGTGTTTCCACTAACAGGCCCTAAAAAATTAAGACAGGCAAGTGCACTAAATTCTTATTTTTTACAAGTTTATTGGAAACACACTCTGGCTTTAGTGCTTGTCAAGATTTGACAAAAAAAACAAACAAAACTTTGAAGTTGCGAAATCATAGGCCTGGTCAGTATAGCAGATACACAGATATATTTCAGGCAGTACATAAAACAGCCACTGTTCATATAGACATGTTAGTAATGTCTAAATATGACATGCAGAAAGACACACATCTTACCATGGAAATACCAAATCTGCTACAGTTAAACCATTCCACTTAGAATGTTTAAAGAACCAATATTTTCCACCACCATAGTTACAAAATATCATAACTATTATGCTTATTCTAAAATAGAATATAATATTGTCTTTTTACATTTAAATTGGAAAAAAAAATAGAGAATGTGTCTATAAGACATGGATGCCCCGCAATAGGCATTATTAGCAGATAAATTGAACTTTAGACCAATTTAACCCAAGTCCCTCATGGAACTGTAAAGTGCTTTCAAAGGGGATTATAATAATGAAACATTATAAATATATTATGCATAGTTGGTAAAACAGGATAAATGATAGTCACTGAAGTATGCAGTGTAAGTCATAAAATGATATGTACATGGATATCTTATTATTGGGGCTTAGGGGAATACTCAAACGGGTGATCGTGAATACAATGAGGCAATATTATGAAGATATCATGTATAATTACTGATGGACCTAAACACAAAACTTAACCGAAGTCACTGAAGTGTGACATGTAGGTCATGGACATCTAATTGTTGGTGCTTTAAGTAGTACTAATTAGGATAATAATATAATAATATATAATGCCATATCATAAAAATATTAAGTATAGTTGATGAAAAATGGATCTCAACGCAAAATTCAACCAACATCACTCAACCATGAAATGTAGGTCATGGACACATAATTGTTGATGCTATGGGTAGTACTCATAAAGGTGAATACTATGATGAAATATCATACAGATATCATGTATAGTTGTTGAGAAATGGACCTAAACGCAAAATTTAAGCTAAGCCACTCAACCATGAAATGAAGGTCATGAACACTTAATTGTTGATGCTTTGGGTAGTACTCATAGAGGTGAATATTATGAGGCAATATTGTAAAGTTATCTTGTATAGTTGCTGAGAAATGTACCTAAATGCAAAATTTAACCAAAGTCACTCAAGTGTGAAATGTATGTCATGGACACCTAATTGTTAGTGCTTTACTCATTAAGATGAACGTTGTGATGCAATATCATAATGGTATCATGTATAATTGATGAGAAATGGACATAATCGCAAAATTTAACCAAAGTCCCTCAAGTGTGAAATGTAGGTCAAGGACATCCAATTGTTAGTGCATTGGGTAGTACTCATGAAGCAGGGCTCACAAAACTGGGTGATTAGGGCAATTAAGTCGCCCTGTTGTGCCTCAAGTCACCTAAAGTTGCTCCCAAAAGCGATTTCAAGTCGCCTTGAGCATTTTGACACTTCTAATTATAACCCTTTCTATTTTCGGTAACAAGGAAGTAAATTGATAAGATTTCTAATGTTTATTCCTGTGTTTGCAAAGCTCAAAGATTGTTTACATCATCTCATGGTTTTAAAATCAAGACAAATTGACTTTGTAGTATACATTTATCAAAAAATTCATTGGAAATTGTCCTAAATATTTAAGTTTCAACTACAGTTCAAACCGGAAGTGGTCTATATAAAGAATGTCCGCAAACATAAACAATCTATTTATATCCCTTTAATATTTGGAGAACCATTCAAAAAAGAATGAAGCAGATTAGAAACTGTCTCATGAGCATATGAGTGATAAACTACCCATTTACTAAAGAGGATAAGTAAAAGAAAATTTATGTCATGTAAATATAACTTAAATGCAGGAGCACCTCCAATCATATGCTTTTGGGTGAAAGAAAAATAAAATTGATATGGAGCTAAAATCATTATTTTTTTTATATAAAATATACATTGTAGGTTTTGAAATATAAATGGTATTTTAATGATTAAAACTGATTTATTGCCATTGTTGAATAAGTGTATATGTAAATCAAATACAAAAGTCTTGAAAATTCAGTTACGGATATGCGCAAACAAGTCTCCCTGTCATGACCTTAAGTCTCCCTATTTCTACCCCCAGGGAGACTTCAAGTCTCCCTGTTCTTTTGAAGTGTGGCGAGCCCTGTGAAGGTGAACGTTATGATGCAATATCATGATGGTATCATGTATAGTTGATGAGAAATGGACCTAAACGCAAAATTTAACCAAAGTCGCTCAAGTGTAAAATGTAGGTCATGGACATCCAATTGTTAGTGCTTTTGGTAGTACTCATGAAGGTGAATGTTATGATGCAATATCATAATGGTATCATGTATAGTTGATGAGAAATGGACCTAAACGCAAAATTTAACCGAAGTCACTCAAATGTGAAATGAAGGTCATGGACACTTAATTGTTAATGCTTTGGGTACTATTCATTCAAGTGAAAGTTATGATGCAATTTTATAATGGTTTCATGTACAGTTGATGCGAAATGGCCCTTAACCCAAAATTTAACCGAGGTCACTCAACCATGAAATGTAGATCATGGACACCTAATTATTGGTGCATTGGGTAGTACTCATAGATGTGAATGCTGAGATTCAATATCATAAAGACATCACTTCAGGTTACTAAACTATGGATCTAAATGCAAATATTAAAAGCAGGACGTACGGACGGAAAAGGTAAATCTATATGCCCTTGCACTTTCTTGGCGGGGCATAAAAACAAATTAAGAAGCTTAAATTGTTCTCAGTGTATGCAATGAAGATAAATATAAAATTGGAAGAATTGTAGTAAATGCAGCTTTCAATAAAAAAAAATTAGGAAAACTTATAGATGATCCAATACTTTCCCTATAAGTATATCATTTCTGTCAAGATTTTTACATCTCTAAATCTCTTTTTGTACTTTAAGACATAAAAAAAAATATTATTGAAATTGACATATAGTTTTGTAACATACCCTCTAAATGTATCTAAAGACTTGAGTCTTTCTTTCTTTGGTTTTTTATTATCTGGCGTATCAGCAGGGTTGATGTTAGTCTGCATTGTATCAGCTCCTAGGTCTTGTGAGGCATAACTGCTCTAAAATAAAAAAAAAATAATTTAGGATAAACTTGCATTTATTTTTGAACATCAATAATGGAAAAAAATTGCACATACACAGTAATGTTTTCGAAACAAAATAAACATGATAAAAGAAAAGAGCTCCAGTGGGAAATGGATGCCCCTGCAAGATGTCAACTAAATTGTAAGCATGAAGTTAATGACTGACATTGAATGATGAAAGCACAGGAGAACTTGCCATACTATAGCTTCAGAACAAATATCAAATCATTACTGCATTTCCTCAAATTGTTCTAAAAATATCAATCAATGAATTGGCAAACTGGAAGTAGATTTTTGGTGGACCTAAAGTTTGTACAGTAAACTTCACCATACTATATTGTTTCAGAACAAATTTAAAATCAATACGGGATTTTTGAGTCGTGCTCACTCTGTAAACAAATCTTCTATTATACGAAAAAAATCAATACATCAAAACCCCGAGAGGGAATCACTGATTACTGAACACTGTTGAGCTAAGGGTGATTTATATTTAATTAGTTTGTAGCACTTTAGCTTAATTGCTTTTCATCAATTAAAATTTAAACAATTGTCATGTAGGACAAATTATTAATACACTTCAATTTCATAAATGATTTGTTTTATATTGCTGTTCTTTATTTATTTCAATAGATCAGGAATCCAGTTATCCATCTGATCGGTATTTAAGGGGATCATTTCCACCTTCAATTACAGGAGAGCTCCTATCTCGAACGTCCTGTTTTGATTGAAATGCTGAACCATTTTTGCCTTTTATATCTGGCCAGATGTACAGAAGGAAATGGGTAAAACTTAAATACTGAAATCACCTATAAGCCATTGGCATAATAAAATGCCATAAAATTTCCATGAATCAAAAACTTCAGTAACTAATAAAATGTCACAAACCATTAAAATTGATATCTCAATTGTTAATTTTTCCCCTTTTAAAATGCTCTCTGTGAATCTCAAACTTTAAAATATGAAAATTCCTCAATCTTTAAAATATGAAAATTTAGATTTAAAATTAATATCATATGTACAATATAGTGATCTCTAGTTATCATAAATTCTTACCACCATCACAATGTTTTGTGTTGTAAAGGAAAGACTGATAAAACAAAGGTCTGTTAAAATGGTTAACAGTTGCATAAGCATGTACAATGTCATGATATTGAAAGAAGCTAGTAATCATGCAAATCTAATGATAATAATATAAGCTTCAACAATGAGGGAAAAAGAAACAAGACATATCTCTTACTAGCCTACAATTACCCTCAACCTTTACACAAATACACAAATTATTAAAATCACACAAAATGATTTCTGTTCATATGATTTACAACATGTTGTGATCCTATTAAGTTGAATTGTTTTTGTTTTTTTTCAAAAACAGATTTGTTTATCCTTATAAAGGTTCATTTTTTGTAAAATTGGCTGAAACAAGTTGATATTTTAGATTGAGTTATGTATAGTCATGCCAGAATTTTCCCTTTCATAAATTAAAACATTAAGTTTGTTATTTGTTTAGAGCTGGGTTGAACTTATTCCAAATTCTAAGCCTGTTCTGAATTCAATATTTTATCAATTTAAAATACTACCATAAAGAGAATTTTAAAAATTCCTTTTCAATTGCCATGTCCATGTGGTGAGTTGTCAGACTGTTGGTACAAAAGCAATATTTCTGTTATAGTTATGCTTTAAAGATGTCATTATAGTATCATTTTATGGGGTATTATTTTAGGACAATTATGCATTGATGCAATCTTTTTCACTCCTGCAAATTAATACAACATTTATTTAACTGTGAAACAAGGTATATAATTTCCGAAGATTTTCATTTCCCTGAATTAGCATATCATTCACGGGAAAAAATGTTTTCATTTCCAGGTATATTCATATATCATTTCCGTGATTTTGATAATATAGATTTTCCACTTATATACATCATTTAAAAAAAGACAAGTATACTTTAGCAATATACAAAATTCAAATCTGCCCAATCCATGTTCATATAACATTTAACATGTTTAAGTACTTTACATTATGGGAAACTGAAAGAGGGTGTGAGCAGAATCCATTGTAAGATGAAGTGCATCCTATAAAATGTTGTTAAGTTAGCATTGTTAAAAAACCAATCTAAAAATTTTGTTCACCTAGTCACTATTATTCCTTTTATAATGTATGTACATAAAGTTTTTAATGAAACATTTAACAGACACCAGTTTGTAGGGAACTTGAATCACATCTTTTAGTCATGAACACAAAAAATCTTGGAAATGCTGTGTATATTTTTACCGGAAAAGAAATATAGAAATTTCCGGAAATTTATAAAATTCCCGTAAATGAAAGTGGTCCATAATTTCTATCCAGATAAATATAATTTTACTATATATACCTGTATTAAACATTCTGTCGTCATATATTAAAGATCCCTTATATAATTATATGTTGAAAGTTTGAAAGTTCTAGGAGTTAAGTTTCGTGTCATGTTTTTGATTGGTGGAATTTTGAACACCAGATAAAATTATTTTTTAATTTTCTGGCATAAAAAAATAGTTGTTTGAAATTGATTTAATTATTAGTGGCAAACTCTGAATAGCTTTACACTGTTTGTCCCCTGTGCAGATTTATATTGGTTTCAAAGACTTGCCTTTTAACCACATGTTGTACAACATCTGAACATAAAATCTAAATTACGATTACACTGAGGTTTCCATTAAGAGAGTTATAAGCAACAAGACTCACCTGCCCATTGTTGGCAGATGATTTTACATGGGTACCCATTCGTTTTCTAAGACCAGCCTTGTTTCTTTTTGAGGTTTCTGGTTTATTGCCTTCAGTGTCATTCTGTTTATATTTTTTCTGTGATAACATATTTAAAGAGTGGCACATCAAAATGATATAAAAGAGATAAAATTGTAACAAGAGTGTGATGTAACATGCCTTATTTTCTAAATCCTGTGTTTTTTTCACATCTCTAAACAAGAGGCTCATGTGAGCCTGTATTGCTCATCTGACTAATGTTTTATTTTATGGAATGTTATCAAAGATAGACCAATTGTTTTTCTATAAGATGCAATATAAAAAGTACAGCACAATCAATAAATTGGGCTTTGTGATGATGTTTTACCTATAGAATCCAATACTAAACTTTGATCTGTCAAAGATTACAAACTGGTACCAGATGAGCTAAAAATCAAAGCTATCAAAGGAATACCACATAAGATCATAGTAAGTAAATCTGGTTCAAAGTGGTACAGCAGTTGGCAATCTTATAAATGTATTTTCCTGTAGGGTCCAATATTAGAGTTAGCTTACCGCTGACAGCCATCTTGTATGAGGTTAGAACATGAAAATCACAAACTTTAAAGGGAACTACTCAAGGATAATTATGATCAAAGTTTGTTAAAAATGTTCCAGTGTTCACGAGGAGATCTTGTAATGTATCTCCAATGCATTTCCCATATTGTCCAATGGTAAACTTTATTCACTGATGGTGGTCTTCTTGAATGAGATGTAAAACTGCCAGACTGTGAGACATATGTAGACATTGAAGTCCCTGATAAGCTCAACTTTTTTGGAATTCAAAAAGGCTCCTTTTGTTAATTGTTTTTGGAAAAAGTAAAAAAAAAATTATTAAAATCAATTTTTTGAACATTAAACAAATCAAAGTCCCAAAGGGACTGGTGGATTAGTGTCTATGATGGCAATGATCAGTATCTAATCTATTGAAATTTTATGTACACTGTCCAATAGTGTCCATGTATGATATGAATAATTGCCTGTCTATGTCGTGCATAATTACTCATTTTTTACTACGGGTCTAATTATAATGATGATATCAAAACCAAGAAAGGTACAAAAACCATGTTTTGCTCATCAAGAAAATTAACATGCCTTTCTGACAGTCAGCAAGTATTTAATGGTGGCCATCTTCATTTGATCACACAAGCCAATCAATGGCAATCAAACCATTAGAGACAAACATCCAAAGAATTTTGATTTTATACCAGAAACCAGGGACTATATATAGTCCCTGCAGAAACCTATTACATATTATGTGTTCCCTGCTGTACACTCAACATAGACTAAACAATGACAGCATCATCTTGATCAAGTACAGTTTGAAATTTAATTCAATTAATTTAATTTAAGAAGAGACCTGAATGAAAGGTTTGTGAATGCTGACAAGACGCAAAAGCTGACAAGACATGAGCAGCAATACCCTGCTCTTTGTGGAGAGAATATTTCGTCAAAGAAACACACGAAAAGCTTGTTACAGTAAGTAAGTAAGTAAGTAAATTTTATTGAAATTAAAGTCCAACATTGAACTATCATCAATTACAAAACAAAAACAAGACATCAAAATTAACGCATTAATTGTTTTATGGTGCTATCACAGCCNCAATCAGCCGGACTTTGTCAGTCGTCCCCTGCTCACCACGGGGAGGTGAAAGTAGAATTGTATGGTTGTACCCAATGATAGTATTCAAAATCAAGAATTGAATATAATTTCATTTGATTACCCGGCTAAGTCATTTCAGTGAAATAATACGAAACTATTTTAAAAAGATATATTAGAAATATGTCCCTCTGTTTTTAGGTAAATTTGCAAAAATGTCCATCGAATGGAACAGCTAATATTCGACTACCTTACAGAATAAATATTTAGAGTCCATTTAATTCCATTCAATTTCATCATACAACGAATAATAATTACATTTCATGAATATTCATTTGAATTCCGTCAGTTTGATAGGTGAACATCGATCACGTGGCATATCAATGTGAAGTTGCAATTCCCATGAAACACATTTGACCACGTGTTCACGTGGCGGATGGATTTGTAAAAATAGAATCCCAATGTACATGATGTACTTCCCTGTGAACAAAGTTGTTTTTTATATTTCGGGTTCAAAATGAAATTATTTTGATTTTGAAGTTTCATAGGGACTATGAAAGGGTTGCCCGGGCGCACATTTTCAACATGAGCGCTGACGCGCTTCATTAAAAATGTGCTTCGGTCAACCCTTTCATATCCCAATGAAACTTCAAAATAATGCATTCAGTTCTTAAGTGAAGGCTGTCATACAGTACACACTAAAACATTCTGTATTTCATGCAAAATTGGCCTCTTAATACTGTCTAGAGAAGTTGTATATATGTCTCTGAACTGGCATATTCCTCAGCCAATTATCATAATTTGTGCACTGTTAAAAAGACAGCGGCAAACAGTTTCTCCCTATGGTTTTTAATAATTTTGTTAACTTTTAAAACCGTCTGAAAATGTAAAAAATGTTTGTGCCTTAATTTACAAGCGATCGCTGGAAAGATTGGTAGGAATTCTTTTATTTCTGTTTTGCATTGTGACAAAACGGAAACTATCATTAACAGTTCCTTAGGGATACTGTTTGTAACGGCACAATGATTTTGCCAAGCTCTTTTCACGACACAATTTCATGAAATGGATCCTGTTTTAGTTCAAAATGTATAGGGAAATGTTAAGCTGCATACAATATTATGGCCACGTCAGTTAGAGTGACTCACTTAAAAAATTCATTGTCCTGTTAGAACTACAAGTAAAAGAATGATCTTATTAGAGGCCTGTTTTTTAATTCTCAAACATGTTTTAACTAAAACATAACCTGAACATGGAGCTGGCATGTCAGTTAACTGCTAGTAGTCTCTTGTGATTTCATGTTTATGTCCGTATATTTAGTTCTTTCAGTTTCATTTTTCACAATTGACTCAGTCATGTTGCCAACTGAATTTTACTGTTGTTACGATTGTTTTTTGATTTATCACATTGGCTATAGGGGGAAGGTTTGGGCCCAATAAAACTAGTTTAACCCCGCCGCAGCAGGTTTGCGCCTGTCCTAAGCCAGGAAATTTATTAAGCCTTTGTGTGTCTTGTCTTTTTTCTAGTTCGTTTACTTTATATCTATAGGAGTCTAGGATGATGTTTATTTCGCTGGACTTGATTACTCTTTATTCAGGGCCGACTCCGACCTGCCATTGGGTGTGGGGTTTTCCCACCGTTCATTGAAGACCTTATTGTAGCTTTGAGTTGTTATTTCTCCCCTTTGGGTCATTGTCTCTTTGACACATTCCCCGTTTCCCTTCCCTTTTCTATTTGAAGCTAAAAATAAAACATGTTTTAACAAAACAAGTTTAAATTCTCAGATAAGAATATATGCCCGCCATCTTGAAACATGCTTGTAAAATGGTCTGAACTACGGTTAAATGTTTCATTAACCATTTAACCAAATGGTTGAGAGATGGAAATAATAAAACACTAAAACAAAAACCAATGTTTAACCAGGTAAATGTTGGAAAAAAACAGGCCTTAAATTATCTAAGGGCCTGTTTTTTAATTCTCAAACATGTTTTAGGTCAATGAGAACCTGAAAAATGTTTTAAGCTAGACCTAAAACATGTTTTAAGTTAATAATAAAACAAGTTTAAAGTTTCAAATAAAAATATATACCCGCCATCTTGAAACACGCTTGAAACATGGTCTTAACCATGGTAAAATGTTTCATTAACTTAAACCGCGCGATTAAATATGATTTAAATAAAAACGTTTAACCACGAAAGAGCTTTTAAAACATGTTTATGTTTAAAGATTAATTCTGGAGTGTACACCAAGTCTTTTGAAGGAAACTCGCTCAGGGTAAAACATTTGGCAAAAAGGGCCAATTCGTGGTAAACATTGGTATATATTTAAGCTCCCATCAATTATTTCATAAAACAAAAAAAACTCATGATGACAACTTCATCATCACCGTTCAGTCCACTATATGGCCTTCAACAATGAGAAAAAAACTTGAACCATATAGTCATTTTCGTTTCAAATACAGATAAATCGCATGTTTGACGCCAACACAAGTGTTGGTTGCGTTTTAAATTTTAAACTGCCCAAAAGTATCTAACACCTGTTTACCCGCTGGAACCTTCCTGTGTTTCATAAAAAAAACATCGCTGAAGCAGACCATATTAGTAATGACTATACAACGGAAAAAATATAATAATTTATTGCAAAATGTCGATTTTAATTGACCGAGAATAAGAAGGTTGTTCTTTTATCCAGAATACAGTTTAATGTGATATTATATTGACGTCATACATATAGAAAGTAGGCGTATCCTCATTTTAGCCATCTTAATTATTTATTAAACATGTTTGAAGATATTTTCGTTGCAAAACAAAACCATTTGGAAAGTTGTAAGTTTAATTTGAAAGATTAACTTACAGAACACGATGCTAAATGGTTCTTCGTCTAACAGGAATGTCCATATTTTTGTTGCCGGTTCAATTTCTTCGGCTTCAGCCTCTCCTTCACCCTCGTCGTCAGCTTCTCTACTTGACTGTACGTAACCACGAAATCCTGGAATATCCGAATCCACTGGATTGGATATCGGATTAAGATTCTCAAAACTATCTTCACTTTTCAGCTGTTGGTCACGTCTTTCTTTCCTGTAATTTTGAATATAATGTTTANACAAGGAAGTAAACAAACCATTCATGTCTGGAACGATCTTTTTCAAATAAAACATGTGAAAAGTATTTTATTGAATATATAAGGTAACGAACTGATAATATTTACAAAGAAAACGATGTTTGTACATCCTGAACAGTGTTGTTGAAATAATTATTGTAATTTCCTTTCAAATCAATCAACTTTGATTTTTTTCATCAGACGATTTTTGAAGATGGTCGAAAAATTGAAGATATCAAAATTTTGACTTTTCTGAAAAAATGAAAAGTGTCGAAAATTTTGGCCGTCGAATAAATCGAGACAAGACGGTATTAAATCATTGATGGGCTACAAACCATTTTTATTTCTCCATTAAATATCCAAAATATTTAAGATATATAGAGATACATAAATTCTAAGAAATTATGTTTAATCTTATACTCTAATAATTTATATTTGTTTGCTGTTATTAGACATTCAAATATATGTATCTTAAAATATTTTTGTGTCAAATGTATCTCCTATCTAATTATATATATATATATATATGTATATATTGTTGTATGTTCCATCTTGTAGGGAGAGGATATATATAGGCTATGCCTGTTATCCGATCCCATTGAATACATTTATATTCAATAAAATATTTGAAATTAGAAATTAGTTATTTGTTGGGTAAACCTAAAAAGAAAAAAAATTTCCTGACTGAGAAAAGTTTGGAAAATATACTTAAAAAAAGAAAGGGAGATTTCCATCTTATCGTACGTCTAAGAAAAATGTAATAAATATGTTTTAAAATAACTAGTAGTTTTGTATATGAATCTGAGCTTTTTGTCATTGGTTCTAGCTTATGGTAAATCAAAAGAATTCACCCCTTGCTAATTTATACAGCTAATTGCTACAAACATAAGTGCAAGCGAATTTAGGATTGGGCCGACTTATAACAGAATCTCATGGATCGGAATATAAAAGTTGATCTGCATTAATATTAATTACATCACTTACCTTTACATCCATCAGAGTTGATAACCAAACCCAGTAAGAACAATATACAGGATCTTTTAAATATCTTCCAAAATATTTTATACTTTGGTGTGTTAGATCTCAATAAACTGGTATAGGAATATGCCATAGATGTTCCCATTATAAACACAAACCTACAATTTAAAACATTTTATATATTTTCTACATTCAACTCTTTGAGAGAATTCTTCACTTTTTATTCCATTACGATATATGTATAAATTATGACAATGAACAATGAAAGGAGATGGAATAAATGCATATGAGACAAAGTCTCTTGATTTGGTTTTGATTTGGTTAAACATTTCAGCCCTTGTCAATCCCACCCTCATTTCTATGTTCACACTATGAGTGCCTTAGTTCTTAATGTAATCTTTTTATTTCAGTGCATTGTAGCTGTCTCATGTCCTTGTTTTGTCTTTGTTTTTATCTGTTACCGTTTTTGCCATGTCTTTGGACTTCAATTTTTGTAGTCATCGCTTCCCTTGTTCCTTCGGTATTCTACTGCCATTGTTTCTAGTTGCAATAAAAAAATTTCCTCGTCATGGCCAAATTAATTCTCTGATTTATTAATACAGATCAGCATGTTATGGTCATAATCAGATTGTTATGATGTTTCAATCTAACAAATAAGAAAGGACATTTTTTTTATTAGATCCAGAGTTTACTTCAGACTGATACAAAATTTGACATAACCCACATCTTTACTTAGGTGCCACACATGAAGCTGATCATTTTTATCTCAGTTTGTGAAATATTTAATGATACTGTGATTTTTAGTGGGGTTCACAAAGTTATTGTGACATTAAATGTGTAATTCTGTTTCTTTGACCTTGTGTATTGCCACTTTATTGAGGCATCATCTGGATTTTCCATTTGCTTGTTTCTTTAGTATTCATTTGTCAATTGTCTAATCCTGATTAACTCAAAATATTGTTGACTTAACATAAAATGTAATCAATCAATCATATCACCAATTTACATGTAAATGTAAAAATATACTGTTAAAAAAATCTGCACAATCTAATTGACCCATTTCGAGTTTCTGGAGTTACCTCCCCTGATTGAAAATAAGTGGCTATCGAGGGTAATTTTTAACATAGAATATAACGGTAGGGTTGCAGAAAAAATGCTATAACTTCGGTTCGGAGAAAGTCTGGGTCAAACCACTAGGGTATGATGTTGATACAACCCCAGGGTACAATCCAACATACTCTTCATGACACTCACCTTTACAGGTAAGCTACAGGTAAATGTTCATTGCATGTGGAGATAACAGGATGTGACGGTGACTTAATAAACATCTGTACAAGAGCCACAAAAGTAGTTAAAAATAGTCAAGGGTTAATATAATACAAACTATTAATACATTAGAGTGTCTAAAAATGAGAAAAAAAATAAACCAGTACGGGAATACACAACAAAAAGACAATAAGATTAGTGAGAATGAGTGAAAAGGACGATTGGACCTGCATGGTTCTTAAAAACATAAAAAATGCAATGCATAAAAAGCAAAACAAAAAATAAAAAAAATCATACGAAGAATAAAGAAAATACAAACATACAAAACAAAAAAATAACGATAAATTACACCAACAGAAAATACATAATACATAAGATGAATAGCAAAGCACCAATACACACCAACGAAAATTCTAGAAATAAATATTTAAAATGAAAGAAAACGTTTAAAAGGCAATCCATTTAACATGTATACAGAATTTTTAAAAAGTGTAAAATTATAAAACAGGTGTAGTAAACATATAACCCGAATTAATACCACAGAAGTTATCCCAAAGCAATACACACAAAAGGTTAGCTGCATGACAAAAAGGGACACAAATGTACACAAACAACACTGATGCACACAAAAAGGTATCATTCAAAGTTTAGAAACAGATACTTTATAGTTTTTACAAAATGATGGTTTGAAAAGTCTGTGTCTTTTGCGTGAAAGCAATACATAAGAAGGCAAAGCCGGTCAAAATCCAGGGAAAAAATTACATATTTCTCAAGAGTGTCATGATTTCATAAATTTTTAACATAAGAATAAAAATCATCTTTTGTTTATTGTTTTGTTTGTTTTGTTAAATAATGTTTAGTTACATTTTATTGCAAACCAACACAAACGATTTCAAATGTGACCCTTTGGCAGTTTATCAAAGTTTGCTAGTTTCTGCATGGTATATATCCCTGCATTTTATATCGCGTCAACCTATGATGTGTATTGGTTGAGATATGCACGTGGCGACATGGTTGTGATCGAAATCGGGTTATATTTATGACCATTTGATTATTTTACCCTTTTTGAAAATATTGTTTATTTGAAACTGCTATTAAATACCCTTTTTTCATTAAGAATGGTTATCTCAGATATTTTTGTGTATTGGTCCCCTGCTATTCATTTTTGGCATATCTGTTGTTGTAATTTTTAAACTAAATTTTATTAATTTAATGTTTTATATTTCATTTCTTTTTGTTTTGTATGTTATTTTTTTTAGTTGTATTTTTTTTCTGTTTGTGTAATACAGTCTATTCGTCCTTTTCGGTGCCCTATTCCCTATCGGTTTTGCTGTGTATTCCCTTATTGGTTTTATATTATTTTTATTTTCTGGACATTCTCATATTTTCATAGTTTGTATAATATTAACCCTTGACTTTTTATTTACTACTTTTTGTGGCTTTCGAACAGATGTTTATTAAGTCACCGTCACATCCTGTTATTTCCGAGTACAATTTACATTTACCTGTAAAGTTGGGCATCATGAAAAGGATGTTGGATTATACCCCGAGGCTGTATCAACATCATATTCAAAAGATTTGACCTAGACTTTCTCCAAACCGAAGTTATATTATTTTTTCTACAACCCTTCTGTTATATTCTATGTTAAAATAATCCTCGATAGCCGCTTATCTTTATTCAGGGGAGGTAACTCCGGAAACTCGAAAGTCGTCAATTATCTACCTCATTCTCTAGAGCCCTCACTCATATACTACATGTATAGCAAACCTTCATTTATTAAAAAATTATTCTATGGTTTCAAACAATTTACAACAAAAAGTTAAATGTACTTCATCTCCAAAGTCATTCTTAGTGCATAATCTAAAGCTAAACATAAATCTCCAATGAAAAGGTAAATTGGGATGTTCAAACAACACATTACAGTTGTTTTAATTTCTTTTACTTAAACATATAACAAATCATTATATAAAGCTTAATATTGTGTCATGCAATGTATCAGTATGGCAAAAAGGCATGATAATAAGGCAAGAGAAATAGGCGTATGTATATAGTGAAACCTGTCTAAACCGAACACCCCTGACTAAACCCAAAACCTGTCAAAACCAAACACAATTTGAAGACCCTTTCTATCAATTTCTTTAAATTTTTAACCTGAGTAAACCAAACACCTGTCTATACCAAACAAAATCTTTAGTCCAAGAGGGGTTCGGTTTAGACAGGTTTCACTGTATTTTGGAAGTAAAGAGGGGGTCAAGGAAGAAATTTGCAAAATCTATGGTACTAATAAATCAAAAGATTCTGTAAGTCTCATTAAATTGAAATTTTCTTAGTTTCAGTTTGTTTGCCCCGAATGCCCAGGGACAAGGATAATTACATATTTAGTTTTTGTCTCTTCCAGCATAACATTTTATGTACTGTGATGTGTTGAAATACATATTGTCAAAGACAAATACCAGATAAACCTGTCAAGTCACGCGATCCATGTGACACTCACACGAAGTTTATCCAAGTTTACAGCAAATTCCTTTGATCTTTTAATTTTTTACTTTGATCTTTGCAATTTGGCAAATGTCACCACAAACAACCTTCAAAACTTGACAGGTCTGACCAGAACTTGTAAATGATTAATTTTTAAACGAGCCCATGCACAAAAAGACTCTGCCTGGGCCTGTTTTTACAGATAAAAATTACATCACAGTGATTCTGTTTTACAAATGACCTCCTCCTACCTGTTTTGGAAAGATAATCACCAAAAGCCTGTGATAAACTATTCACTATCGACCAAGTGGGAATCTGTGAGATCATTATTGTAGTCTTAACAATACATGCCATTCCGATAAGGAAATTATTACTGTAATAAATCAATAATAATCATTACAGTAAAAATGACTTTTTCATTAATCCCATATATTGCTGGACTATAATAATGATCTCGTCAATTCGCACTTGGCCTATAGTGCTATTACTTTGGGAAATTTTGCACAACTTTGAAAAATATGACGTTCATAAATTTCAGATGTCTTGTTTAGTGGAAAGCATCTTCGATTAAGATCATATAGTGAATTCTCCAATGCAACTTGATGAGACTTACAGACCATATTTTGCTGTGGGAAATGCTATAAGAAGAAAGACAATTCGCCATTTCAGAAACTGAGGAATTGTGGGTACAGAGATTGTTTTGAAATTTTGGTGTACGGACAATCGATTTTCAACCAATGATGTTATGTTATTTACGTTCTTGACCAATCAAAACATTTTGGTGTACGCTCTACCCACAACCCTTTAGTTTCTGAAACGGCGAATTACATGTGTATGGAACAGTGATGAAATTAAAGGAATATAACCTACCAAGGCATAACAAGATCAGCTACAGTAAGACCATTCCAATCAGAGTGATTAAAAAACCAGTATCCCCCACCTCCATAATTAACAAAACACATAATGGTTAAACTCAATCTAAAATGGAAATATAAGCTACATGCAATAAATGGGTTTCTTATTGATGTGAAAGGGTACACCAATGCAGAAATGTGAAGTTGTTCCACAGTCATGTTTTTGCTACAATCTAATTTTTTTTTTAATTTCTATATTGCAGTTGATGAATTCCTTTACACCTAAAGTGAAGGCCGGGATGAGAATCTAGGATATTTTTATTATGGCCCAGTCTTTAAAAAAATCCTCCTAAGTGAACTGCATACTGTAGAATTAAATAAATTGGGTAAATAATCATGAATATAAGCAAACTTGTAACTCTGGAGCCAAATGTATCTCTTCAGTCAATGTTCCCTATATAGTCATACCATATCAATTTTTTTTTAAATAAACTATATTACCTGTTTAATTGAATTTCTTTTTAAAAAGTTATATAACAAAATAAAGAACATTAACTGCTTTTCTTGATAAATTTAAACATTCTACCATTCCATAAAATCATAATTTATAGTTGAATTCATACCATACATTTTGTAACTTTGTTTAGAATTAGTATAATCACTGAAACCATTTGTTCACATGATGTCACCAAATCTGCCTTTATAATATACATGTATAATAATACAATCAGAATTTTTTTGAGGACCTAAATATAGCTTTAATAAATAACTATGAACAGAAATCCAATTGAACTATGAACATATTTTTATGAAAATCTTACTGAAAGAAAGCACAGGAGATTTCTTTCAAGGTATCGGTTAAAAATAAATTGTATGTGCCTTTGAAGAAATACAGATGGCTTCTGATTCTAGGCTCTGTTCTGGTCACATCTATTAGCTATGAATATAATAAAGACATAAAATAAAAACAAAACATCACATACCAAGAAAGCTAGAAATAATATTATACTATGTGTTAGTAGGTGAAACTGTTAATAAACATTATGCCATGCAAAAAATTTGTGTTTCCACTAACAGGCCCTAAAAAATTAAGACAGGCAAGTGCACTAAATTCTTATTTTTTGGAGACACACTCTAGCTTAAGTGCTTGTCAAGATTTGACAAAAAAAACCCAAACTTTGAAGTTGCGAAATCATAGGCCTGGTCAGTATAGCAGATACACAGATATATTTCAGGCAGTACTTAAAACAGCCACTGTTCAGGTAGACATGTTAGTAATGTCTAAATATGACATGCAGAAAGACACACATCTTACCATGGAAATACCAAATCTGCTACAGTTAAACCATTCCACTTAGAATGTTTAAAGAACCAGTATTTTCCACCGCCATAGTTACAAAATATCATAACTATTATGCTTATTCTAAAATAGATATAATATTGTCTTTTTACATTAAAATTGAAAAAAAAAATAGAGAATGTGTCTATAAGACACGGATGCCCCGCAATAGGCATTATTAGTAGATAACTTGAACTTTAGACCAATTTAACCCAAGTCCCTCATGGAACTGTAAAGTGCTTATAAAGGGGATTATAATAATAAAACATTATAAATATATTATGCATAGTTGGTAAAACAGTATAAATGATAGTCACTGAAGTATGCAGTGTAGGTCATAAAATGATATGTACATGGATATCTAATTATTGGGGCTTAGGGGAAAACTCAAACAGGTGACCGTGAATACTATGAGGCAATATTATGAAGAATTACTGATGGACCTAAACACAAAACTTAACCGAAGTCACTGAAGTGTGGCATGTAGGTCATGGACACCTAATTGTTGGTACTTTAAGTAGTACTAATTAGGATAATAATATAATAATATATAATGCTATATCATAAAAATATCAAGTAAAGTTGATGAAAAACGGATCTAAACGCAAAATTTAACCAACGTCACTCAACCATGAAATGTAGGTCACGGACACATAATTGTTGATGATATGGGTAGTACTCATAAAGGTGAATACTATGATGAAATATCATACAGATATCATGTATAGTTGCTGAGAAATGGACCTAAACGCAAAATTTAAGCTAAGTCACTCAACCATGAAATGTAGGTCATGAACACTTAACTGTTGATTTTTAGGTAGTACTCATAGAGGTGAATATTATGAGGCAATATTGTAAAGTTATCTTGTATAGTTGCTGAGAAATGTACCTAATCGCAAAATTTTACCAAAGTCACTCAAGTGTGAAATGTATGTCATGTACACCTAATTGTTAGTGCTTTACTCATTAAGATGAACATTGTGATGCAATATCATAATGGTATCATGTATAATTGATGAGAAATGGACCTAAACGCAAAAATTTTACCAAAGTCGCTCCAGTGAGAAATGTAGGTCAAGGACATCCAATTGTTAGTGCTTTTGGTAGTACTCATGAAGGTGAATGTTATGATGCAATATCGTAATGGTATCATGTATAGTTGATGAGAAATGGACCTAAACGCAAAATTTAACCGAAGTCACTCAAATGTGAAATGAAGGTCATGGACACTTAATTGTTAGTGCTTTGGGTACTATTCATTCAAGTGAAAGTTATGATGCAATTTCATAATGGTATCATGTACAGTTGATGCAAAATGGCCCTTAACCCAAAATTAAACCGAGGTCACTTGACCATGAAATGTAGGTCATGGACACCTAATTATTGATGCATTGGGTAGTACTCTTAGACGTGAATGTTGAGATTCAATATCATAAAGATATCACTTTAGGTTTCTTAACTATGGATCTAAATGCAAATATTAAAAGCAGGACGTACCCACAGAAAAGGTAAATCTATATGCCCTTCCACTTTCTTGGCGGGGCATAAAAACAAATTAAGAAGCTTAAATTGTTCCCAGTGTATGCAATGAAGATAAATATAAAATTGGAAGAATTGTAGTAAATGCAGCTTTCAATAAAAAAAATATTAGGAAATCTAAGGCCACATCAAATTGATTAATAGATTCTCATCCCCACCCGCCCCATGTTTTCTAAGCTTAATTTTTTATTATTTTCAATTATTCTGAAATTTTCTTTATATTCCTATCAACTTTAGCGAAAATCAGTAAAAAATATAAAATAAAACCCTCCCACCCGCCCCATATTTTTTGTTACAGGTGGATGAGAATCTACAAATTAACTTGATAGGGCCTAATAGATGATCCAATACTTTCCCTATAAGTATATCATTTCTGTCAAGATTTTTACATCTCTAAATCTCTTTTTGTACTTTAAGACATAAAAAAATATAATTGAATTGACATATAGCTTTGTAACATACCCTCTAAATGTATCTAAAGACTTGAGTCTTTCTTTCTTTGGTTTTTTATTATCTGGTGTATCAGCAGGGTTGATATTAGTCTGCATTGTATCAGCTCCTAGGTCTTGTGAGGCATAGCTGCTCTAAAATATAAAAAAAGCATTTAGGATAAACTTGCATTTATTTTTGAACATCAATAATGGAAATAAATTGCACATACACAGTAATGTTTTCCAAACAAAATAAACATGATAAAAGAAAAGAGCTCCAGTTGGAAATGGATGCCCCTGCAAGATGTCAACTAAATTGTAAGCATGAAGTTAATGACTGACAGATATTGAATGATGAAAGCACAGTAGAACATACTAAAGCTTCAGAACAAATATCAAATCATTGCTGCATTTCCTCAAATTGTTCTGAAAATATCAATCAATGTATTGGCAAACTGGAAGTAGATTTTTGATCAACCTAAAGTTCGTACAGTAAACTTCACCATACTATATTGTTTCAGAACAAATTTACAATCAATACATGATTTTTGAGTCGTGCTAACTCTGTAAACAAATCTACTATTATATGAAAAAAATCAATACATCAAAACCTTGAGAGGGAATCACTGATTACTGAACACTGTTGAGCTAAGGGTGATTTATATTTAATCAGTTTGTAGCGCTTTAGCTTAATTGCTTTTCATCAATTAAAATTTAAACAATTGTTATGTAGGACAAATTATTAATACACTTCAATTTCATAAATGGTTTGTTTTATATTGCTGTTCTTTATTTATTTCAATAGATCAGCAATCCAGTCATCCATCTGATTGGTATTTAAGGGGATCATTTCCACCTTCAATTACAGGAGAGCTCCTATCTTGAAAGTCCTGTATTGATTGAAATGCTGAACCATTTTTGCCTTTTACATCTGGCCAAATGTACAGAGGGAAATGGGTTAAACTTAAATATTGAAATCACCTATCAGCCATTGGCATAATAATATGCCATAAAATTTCCATGAATCAAAAACTTCAATAACTAATAAAATTTCTCAAACCATTAAAATTGATATCTCAATTTTTATTTTTTCCCCTTTTTAAATGCTCTCTGTGAATCTCAAACTTTAAAATATGAAAATTCCTCAATCTTTAAAATATGAAAATTTAGATTTGAAATTAAGATCATATGTACAATATAGTGATCTCTAGTTATCATCAATTTTAACCACCATCACAATGTTTTGTGTTGTAAAGGAAAGACTGATAAAACAAATGTCTGTTAAATTGGTTAACAGTCGCACAAGCATGTATGATGTCATGATATTGAAAGAAGCTAGCAATCATGCAAATCTAATGATAATAATATAAGCTTCAACAATGGGGAAAAAGAAACAAGACATATCTCTTACTAGCCTACAATTACCCTCAACCTTTACACAAATACACAAATTATTAATATCACACAAAATGATTTCTGTTCATATGATTTACAACATGTTGTGATCCTATTAAGTTGAATTGTCATTGTTTTTTTTTTCAAAACAGATTTGTTTATCCTTATAAAGGCTCATTTTTGTCAAATGGCTGAAACAAGTTGATATTTCAGATTGTCAAATGGCTGAAACAAGTTGATATTTCAGATTGCATTATGTAGAGTCATGCCAGAATTTTCCCTTTCATAAATTAAAACATAATTTTGTTATTTGTTTAGAGCTGGGTTGAACTTACTCCAAATTCTAGCCTGTTCTGAATTCAATATTTTATTAATTTAAAATACTACCATAAAGAGGATTTTAAAAAATCCTTTTAATCGCCATGTCCATGTGGTGAGTCCACAGACTGTTGGTACAAAAGCAATATTTCTGTTATAGTTATGCTTTAGGCCATACAAAATTGATTAATTGGTTCTCAGGCCATTTTTCATTGAAACAGATAAGGGAGGGAGGTGTTTTTTTTTATCTTTTTATTTGCCAAAAAATAGATGAGGCAGCTTTTTACATTGTAAAAACCACAAAAATGTAGTGAGGGAGGTGACTTTTTATTTTTATTTTATTGAAATGGCATAAAATAGGGTCAATGAGGGGCTTTTTTCAAGCCTCCAACTAGATAAGGGAGGGCCTGAGAACCATTAATTTTTTTTCATGGCCTTAAAGATGTCATTATTATATCATTTTATGGGGTATTTTTTAAGACAATTATGTAATTTCCGAAGATTTTCATTCCCGGGAATTAGCATATCATTTACGGGAAAAAAATGTTTTCATTTCCGGGAATATTCATATATCATTTCCGGGATTTTAATGATATAGATTTCCACTTATATACATCATTTCCCGGAATTAAAAAAAGACAAGTATACTTTAGCAATATACAAAATTCAAATCTGTCCAATCCATGTTCATATAACATTTAACATGTTTAAGTCCTTTACATTACGGGGAAACTGAAAGAGGGTTTGAGCAGAATCCATTGTAAGATGAAGTGCATCCTATAAAATGTTGTTAAGTTAGCATTCATTTTTGTTAAAATACGAATCTAAAAATTTTGTTCACCTAGTCACTAATATTCCTTTAATATATATGTATATTAAGTTTTAATGAAACCTTTAACAGACACCAGTTTGTAGGGAACTTGAATCACATCTTTTAGTCTTGAACGCAAAAAATCTCGGAAATGCTGTGTATATTTTTACCGGAAAAGAAATATAGAAATTTCCGGAAATGAAAATTTTGAAATTTATAAAATTCTGGAAATGAAAGTCGTCCATAATTTCTATCTAGATAAATATAATTTTACTATATATACCTGTATTAAACATTCTGTCATCATATATTACAGATCCCTTATATAATTATATGTTGAAAGTTTGAAAGTTCTAGGAGTTAAGTTTCATGTCATGTTTTTGATTGGTGGAATTTTGAACACCAGATAAAATTATCTTTTAATTTTCTGGCATAAAAAAATAGTTGTTTGAAATTGATTTAATTATTAGTGGCAAACTCTGAATAACTTTTCACTGTTTGTCCCCTGTGCAGATTTATATTGGTTTCAAAGACTTGCCTTTTAACCACATGTTGTACAACATCTGAACATAAAATCTAAACTACGATTACATTGAGGTTTCCATTAAGAGAGTTATAAGCAACAAGACTCACCTGCCTATTGTTGGCAGATGATTTTACATGGGTACCCATTCGTTTTCTAAGACCAGCCTTGTTTCTTTTTGAGGTTTCTGGTTTATTGCCTTCAGTGTCATTCTGTTTATATTTTTTCTGTGATAACATATTTAAAGAGTGGCACATCAAAATGATATAAAAGAGATAAAACTGTAACAAGAGTGTGATGTAACATGCCTTATTTTCTAAATTCTGTGTTTTTTTCACATCTCTAAACAAGAGGCTCATGTGAGCCTGTATTGCTCACCTGGCTAATGTTTTATTTCATGGAATGTTATCAAAGATAGACCAAACGTCTTTCTATAAGATGCAATATAAAAAGTACAGCACAATCAATAAATTGGGCTTTGTGATGATGTTTTACCTACAGAATGCAATACTAAACTTTGATCTGTCAAAGATTACAAACTGGCACCAGATGAGCTAAAAATCAAAGCTATCAAAGGAATACCACATAAGATCATAGTAAGTAAATCTGGTTCAAAGTGGTACAGCAGTTTCCAATCTTATAAATGCATTTTCCCGTAGGGTCCAATGTTAGAGCTAGCTTACCGCTGACAGCCATCTTGTATGAGGTTGGAACATGAAAATCACAAACTTTAAAGGGAACTACTCAAGGATAATTATGATCAAAGTTTGTTAAAAATGTTCCAGTGTTCCAGAGGAGAAGATCTTGTAATGTATCTCCAGTGCATTTCCAATATTGTCCAATGGTAAACTTTATTCCCTGGTAATGGTCTTCTTGAATGAGATGTAAAACTGTCAGACATATGTAGAAATTGAAGTCCCTGATAAGCTGAACATTTTTGAAATTCAAAAAGGCTCCTTTTTTTAATTGTTTTTGGAAAAAGTAAAAAAAAAAAATTAAAATCATGAACATTAAACAAAAGGGCAATAACTAATACACTGGTCATCACAGTTTTTTTTCAAAATTGTAAGGAAACAATCTTAATGACCTCCCTGACGATGCCTACACTGGACACCAAGTAATTGAAATAGTTTACATGACCCTGTTTGCAAGGTAAGCAAAGAATCAAAATTTTACATAAATGTTGAATTAATAATGTAGTGTCTTAATTAGATAGACACTTATGTTCATATCCATGAGATTTTGCTATGAGTTGGCAAAATTGAAGAACAAATCCTTACAATCTGAAATCTGTAATAAAAAGTAGGGGTCACCATGCTTGTTTTTTCTATAATTGAGGTCAAAGTTTGCTCATTTTTAGCTATTTTCCACCTAAATTTACATAGAATGCACATGAAAAAGATGGAAAAACAATTTTCAGCTTAATAGAAATGAATCTTTAATCCATGAGAATTTTATATATTTTTGTAAATAGAGTGTTTATGATATGATCTATTGATTACAGTTAAACTAGAGTTACTGTGGCCTAGTGGGCCACGGATACCCAAAGCCCCCACTCCTTCCTGAATAACTTTAAATATCTGGAAAAAATGAATTCATTGAAAACACAATATATGATGCACATCTACAATAAATAATTAAGGTCCTGCATACGTTTCATTAAATTCCAATCAGTGATTTAAGAGGAGTAGTGGATACCAGGTGGTCACCATATAGTTTCCAATGAGCCAAAATGACAAAGTCCAAAACATGTCAAAAATCTAGTAAAAGGGAAAAATTGGAAATCAAAGTGCATATTGCACATCTACAATATGTAATTAAGCTCCTGCATAAGTTTCATGGAATTCTAATCTGTGGTTTAGGAGGAGTAGTGGATACCAGCTTTTGGGTACAGAAAGACGGACGGACGGACTGACGGACGGATGGACACCATGAACACTATATACCTTCTGCAAATTTTGGAATACAAAACAATAGTAATTAATTTCCAAATTATAGGTATAAATGAAATGATTTATATGTATGTGCCTTTTGCATGTATAAAATTTAGCTTTACCAGTACCCCTTTACATGTTTTAGTAAGTCATAAGAGGTACAAATTTGTAAATAAAAATGTATAATGGGCAAACACAACACATGTGTTGTAGTGTTACAAATAAGCATCCATATACAATGGTGTTAATGCTGATGAAATGATTACTGCTCAATGAGATACAATGTAAAAGATGGACAAGTTTTTTGCTTATATATAGACCTGTCTGAATACATGTCTTTTTTCTATAACTTCACTAAAGGTCAATTGCAAAAAAATACAATGCTGGATAAAATCATAATGTTAATTCCATCATTTACAAGAAATAAAAAAAGAAATGTATTTACTCATTAGGAACTCTCTACCAAGGTAAGGAAAGATTTTAAACAAAAATCTGTTTTTTTGATATATTGAACAGCTTTAACAAGTTCCATAAAATTTTGGAGTTGTATTGCAAAAATAACCTGTCAAGAGATTAAAATAAGGAAAACTAAGACTGATGACTGTTATGCCACAACCAAATTGCATAATTTTCTACCAAACCCTGGCAGAGGATTAAAAGTGACAAATTTTCAGGAGAATACCCCACTGCTTCAAATGCCATGGATTTGTCAAAAATACACTGGGAGTTGACAAATCAAATTGCAGCATTCTATCATAAGGTAGAACTAGAGATGGGAGCAGTCGCAAACGACAGCTAATCCCCTTGCCCGCTGGCAAGAAATAATAACCCTTATATAATCTAAAGATGTATAAATATTGAAGGTACATCTACTGAACATTACAATCATTGATGTGTAACATGTAGTTTCTCAGATATAAACATTAATGGAAACGAAACTTCAACCTAAGTCAGTTAAGTGCAAAATGTAGGTCAAAGTGACCCAATTGTCATCTGAAGCTGAACACTCTCCAAGATGCATCCACTGACCAAAGATGATTGATGAGCCACATGTAGTTTCTCAGATATGAACCATAATGCAAACTATAACAGTAATTATTGAAGCATAAAATGTAGGTCAGAGTGACCCAATTATCATCTGAAGCAGCATCACTCTCCAAGACACATCCACTGACCAAAGATGATTGATGTGCCACATGTAGTTTCTCAGATATGAACCTTAAGGAAAACTTTTACTTGAGTCATTGAAGTGTAAAATGTAGCTCAGAGAGACCAAATTATCATCTGAAGAATCATCAATATCCAAGACGCATCCACTGACCAAAGATGATTGATAAGCTACATGTAGTTCCTCAGATATGAACCTTAACACAAGCTTTAACCTGAGTCATTGAAGCGTAAAATGTAGGTCAGAGAGACCCAATTATCATCTGAAGCATCATCACTCTCCAGGTGCATCCACTGACCAAAGATGATTGATGTGCCACATGTAGTTTCTCAGATATAAACCGTAACAGAAACTTTAACCTGAGTCAATGAAGCGTAAAATGTAGGTCAAAGTGACCCAATTATCATCTGAAGAAGCATCACTCTCCAAGACGCATCCACTGACCAAAGATTATTGATGTGCCACATGTAGTTTTTTTTAGATATGAACCTTAACACAAACTTTAACCTGAGTCATTGAAGCATAAAATATAGGTCAGAGAGACCAAATTATCAACTGAAGCAGCATCATTCTCCAAGACACATCCACTGACCAAAGATGATTGATGCGCTACATGTAGTTTCTCAGATATGAACCTTAACACAAACTTTAACCTGAGGTGGGATGAATAGAAGGGCAAGATGCTATATCCCCTCCCCAACTCCATTGGGTGAGGGGATAATTATCTTGGCAAAAGAGTATGTTGTACTACTTTGACCACTTTATACTGAACAAAATTAGAGGAAATTTTGAAGTAAAGTTTCATCATTCCTTGTGGTTTCAGTTTAACATTATGAGGGTAAGAATACTAGAGATTTTTTCCTTTCTTTAAAGCTTTCTAAACATGCTACATACACATTCACTATATCCGATGTTAGATGCTATGTACTTACTGGGTCAATCAGATGTTCATTCCCTGACTGCATCAGTAGTCTACTGAATAGATTTCCTCTGAAATATAATAATCAAGTACAGTCAACCTGCAATAACTTGAACACCAGGGATATCTCAAAACATTAAATTCAAGTACTGTACTAAATGTTAAGCAATAGTAGTAACTAGTTAGGGGACAGCTGAAATGCAATATCAATATGTTTGCCAACAATATGGTAGAGACACTGCATATATGTAAGTCAATATACAAGAACTAAGTCTTGTCAGATAAAAATTGACAAATCACAGTACATACAGTAAAAGTGATTATTTTCGGGGGATGATAATCTCCATGAATTCTTTTAAAAGTGCTGGACTTTATTTTTTGCGGGACTCAAATTTTTGCGATTGCTTATTTACTGTACAAAGTCTAATATAAATTATATTTCATGGTATGCAATTTTCCTGACTTCAGAATGGTCCAGAATAAAGTGAAAATTAAGTTCTCACAAAAATAACCACTTATACAGTACATATGTAATATACATTAATTAAAGACACAGTATGACTGCATTATATAGCCAATACATACCTACATAAAAAATGTTGGAAATAATAAAACAAAAATTGTTTAAAGCTTGAGAGTATTTCCAGTGTGCATAGAGCTTTGTCCTTAGCTGATTTTGGCTTTCTATTTAGAACTGATTGGTTATTCCATCTCTATCATCTTTTATAAATGTTTAAGGTTTTTTGGCCTCCCATTTGTTTTGATCCAATTTACACTGATGACACATAAAATGTTGCAATCACCGTTTGCAGTAGCAAAATCAACTGTAATGTCCGTTTTTAGTTATTTTTCCAGAACATCTGATGTCATAGTGGTTCAGACTACTACTACTTTATTTTTTATGTATTTCTGTTCTAACCTGTTAATTTGTGTTGTCTTTTTTCTGTTGTCCCTGTTTAAGTTATCTCTGTAATACAATGATTTTTTTTATAACAGAGTCAGTAAGTCTGGTGACTTGACACCTGTCAATTGTAATTTGAAATAGTTTCAAATCATGTTGTGATGGCTGATTATTATAACAATCATTTTTACTTTTTGACATGATGAAGATGTTTGTTAAAATGGAACTTTCTGGTATTATTATGTTCCTAGAAGTCTCAAAATTAGAGGACCTATAGTAATTCTGGATAGTTGCCTTAAAGATCCAAGTTCTTGTTTTCCAAACACATATTCTAAATTCTTTGTACATGTTGAATAAACACAGTTTTGTCTTACATTTTCTTACCTGTAACACTTCATCCCTAAAGTATACAATGCTGCTGCTACTACAAACCCTCCCAACATAATGTAGATAGCTGAAAACGAAGGAAAATCTACTATTAACTGCAATACTGTTACAGATAAACATTTAATACATACAGATTACACATTACAAGATCCCATTCATTACCTTATTTTATCCACTAGAGATAGTTAAAATTTTAAAATTTTAATTGCAAGGCTTGCTGAGCATTTTAAAATTTTTAAATTTAACTATCCAGAGTGGATAAAATATGGTAATAATTGGGATAAAGTGGTGTAATCTTTTCCTCCAATGATAAATGATAAACACCAAGAAGATTTGGAGGGAAATAGCACAGGCTTTATTCAACATACCTTGAATATAAACATTTATCTAATGGATCAAAACCAGTTTAAATATGACAGATCATTAGAAAATACACTATTCAATACACTGAAGACTCTACACATATGTAACATTCAACTTGTTAGGGAAAAGCACACTCTGATAATGCAAGATTGAACAGTCATAAATTCATCAATAGCTACCTTCTGGTCTCATGTAAACTCTTTTCATGGTAAACTATCAATCATTAATTTGCTATAGACACTGTTTAAAAGTACATTATATTGATTGCAATGAAAAATTCAAAGATTGTTAGTCTTATGCATTTTCAAGAAATTCACAAAAGTTGGAAATGGAATTAAATTTTGAAAGCTTACTGGGAATCTATAGACTATATGAAACAATTCTGCATCAAAAGTCAATTCCTTTATTCCTGAATTTTGTTTCAACATTGTTGATATATGAATGAACCTATAGTCAAATTCATTGATGCTGAAAATGTAGATCAAGGTGATGTAATTCTGGTTTTGATGTTTGTTACTATCAAAGATGTAACCACTAATAAATCATTATCTGTCAATGGCATGTGGGTGCTACAGAAATATTTGCAAACAAAAACATTTGATAAACAAGAGGCTCTCAAGAGCCTGTATTGCTCTTCTGGATCATGGCTGACATAGATAAAAGGCATTTCCAATAGGAATAAAGGGCTACGCCAAGCGGGGCATGATACGACCGCAGCATGTCGACCACTGAAATTTGAACAAATGTAATTTAAAGTGAATGTTGACACAGTAAAAGGCTTGACACAGTAGTTAGATGACACAGAAAGAGCTTAACGGACACAAACTACTGAAAATAAAATTCAACTGTTTGATCCTTAATAGCTCTGGAAGCATATGAGCTAATATGCAAAATCAGCTGGCTCACACTTGAAAGCCTACTTCAGGAGGAATCAAATGAAAAATCCCATTAAAATTCGATGACAGATAAAATTTTCAAGTAATTTGCATATTTTCAATTTTGACCCTGTTTGGCCCCTATAGCTTGGAAATGGTAAGAAATGTTCCAGTTCTGATGGCATACTACTAAAACTTTTGTCAAGAGAAATTCAAAGAAACAAACTCCACTAAAATCAGATGAAAAATAATTTTTTACATAATTTGAAAATAATGCAATTTTGTCCCCTTTGACCCCTTATAGCTCAGAAACCAAAAGAACTATGATAAATTTGTTTGACATACTACTGAAAGCTTACAACAAGAATAACCCAAAGAAAAAAATACCATCAAAATCCGATGAAAAATTAAAAAACAAAAAATTTTTGGTTATCTTCAAATATGCAATTTTGGCCCCGTTTGGCCCCCTCATAGCTCGGAAAGGAAAGGAGTTATTAAAAATCTGATGGTTGAGTGCCATGTTAATTTTTCATTAGGAATCCATTGCAAAAAACTGCATCAAAATCAGACAAAAAACTAAAAAATTAATTTTTTTTAGATTCACCCTTTTCGGGCCCCATTTATCTCATGAACAGTACATGCAGCGTGAAATCTGTTTTGAATACTGCAGATTGGAAATTTCCTCAAAGGCACACTGAAAGAAACCCCATCAAAATCTGTTAAATAATAAATATTCTACAGCCAAATATATGAAAACAACAAATTTGGCCCTTTTTGACCCCTTTTTAAAAACGGGCAGGGCCACAATTACCAACAAGAGGCTCTCAAGAGCCTGTATCGCTCACCTGGACCATCGCTGCCATAGATAAAAGGCATTTCCATTAGGAAAAACGAAAAATAACATTTAGCAGAATACTTTTTTTTCTAAAATTACAGTATTCTTGTTTGGTTTCCATGGCAACCGAAAGATCCACCATCCATTACAACCCATAACAGAACACCATTCAAAAAAAATTTGGGCAGGGGTTCCCCTTATAATTAAAGTAATACATAGTGCTGAAATTAAAACATGCAGACCACTTTTCAAATAAAAATTCAAAAATTTGGGCAGAGGTTCCCCTTGAAATCAATAGGGCCAATGTAAAAACTATGTTCCAGATGGGGGCCATCTTGGATGAGGTATGGACCTACCAGATACATTTTTTGGGTGGGACCACCTAAGGACCATTGTGGCTTAGATTGGTTCTAATTGGACTAGTAGTTTCTGAGAAGAAGATCTTTGAATGCATATTCCATAGGGTCCAATGTTAAAACTATGTTCCCGCTAGCGGCCATCTTTGATGAGGTACAGACCTGCCGGATACCTTTTTTGGAAGGGACCATCTAAGGACCATTGTGACTAAGTTTGGTTATAATTGGACTGGTAGTTTCTGAGAAGAAGATCTTTGAATGTCTTTTCAATTTTAGTTTACAGTGTTCTTGTTTGATTTCCATGGCAACCGAAATTCAAAAATTTGGGCAGAGGTTCCCTTTAAAATCAATAGGGCCAATGTATAAACTATGTTCCAGATGGTGGCCATCTTGGATGAGGTACGGACCTGTGCAGGATACATTTTTTGGATGGGACCACCTAAGGACCATTATGGCTTAGTTTGGTTATAATGGACTGGTAGTTTCTGAGATCTTTGAATGTCTTTTCCATAGGGTCCAATGTTAAAACTATGTTACCGCTGGCGGCCATCTTGGATGAGGTACATACCTGCCGGATACCTTTTTTGGAAGGGACCATCTAAGGACCATTGTGGCTTAGTTTAATTTTAATTGGACTAATAGTTTCTGAGAAGAAGATTTTCAAATGTATTTTCCAGAGGGTCCAATGTTAAAACTATGTTCCCCACTGGCAACCATTTTGGATGAGATACCGACCTGCCGGATACCTTTTTTGGAAGGGACCATCTAAGGATAATTGTGACTGAGATTGGTTATAATTGACTGGTAGTTTCTGAGAAGAAGGCCATCTTGGATTAGGTACGGACCTGTACTGGATACGTTTTTTGGTAGGGACCATCTAATTACCATTGTGGCTTAGTTTAATTTTAATTGGACTGGTAGTTTCTGAGAAGAAGATTTTTAAATGTATTTTCCATAGGGTCCAATGTTAAAACTATGTTCCCCACTGGCGACCATCTTGGATGAGATACCGACCTGCCGGATACCTTTTTTGGAAGGGACCATCTAAGGATAATTGTGACTGAGTTTGGTTATAATTGGACTGGTAGTTTCTGAGAAGAAGGCCATCTTGGATTAGGTACGGACCTGCAGGATACCTTTTTTGGAAGGGATCATCTAAGGACCATTGTGACTAAGTTTGGTTATAACTGGACTGGTAGTTTCTGAGAAGAAGATCTTTGAATATCTTTTCCATAGGGTCCAATGTTAAAACTATGTTCCCCGCTGGCGGCCATCTTGGATTAGGTACAGACCTGCATGATACCTTTTTTAGAAGGGACCATCTAAGGACCATTGTGACTAAGTTTGGTTATAATNGGGTCCTATTTCTATATCCCGGGACCCTCGGGGTCAGCCTCCGTTTAGGAGGGGTCACACCCCGCAAGCCGGAGATACTAGGTCCTATTTCTATATCCCGGGGTTCCCTCAGGGTCCTCTGTTAGGAAGACTCATACTCCAAGCTCAGAGGATGCTGCGGGCCTATTCATAAGCCGGGACCGCACACGGCGGTGGTAGTTTCTGAGAAAAAGATCTATGAATGTCTTTTCCATAGGGTCCAATGTTAAAACTATGTTCACCGCTGGCGGCCATCTTGGATTAGGTATGGACATGCTGGATATATTTTTTAAAGGGGACCACCCAAGGACTATTGTGACAAAGTTTGGTTCCAATTGGCCTAGTGGTTTCAGAGGAGAAGATCTTTGAATGAAAAGTTTACGGACGATGGACGGTCGACAGACGCCAAGTGACGGCAAAAGCTCACCCTGGCATAGCCAGATGAGCTAAAAACATAGGAAATTAATGACTACAAAGTTCGCCTTGTTGTGGCATATGGTCACAATAATATAACTTTGCCTTGATACTGCTTAACATCAGAGATGGATGAATATCTAAGTATACAAAAACATACGACATATAGTAAATGAAAAAATGAACTATGAATTAAAACTGAATGTTAAGTCAATCAAGCAGAAAGTGAAGGTCAAAATGAGTCAACTTTGCCTAAATACTGATGTAGCATCTGAGATGCATAAGCAAAGTTAGATGATCTTTCATTGTACAGTACTCCGCCATAAATATTCGTCAATGCAAAATGGCTGAAACATCACAAACAGGTAGGCACATTTTCAGCTCTATGTGATTACTTAACAATGACTGAAACAACAACAGGTAAACTTCTATTTATAAATTGACATGTGCACGTCACATGTGTTCTATTTTTTACATCATTACCGCCTGCTATTTCCAGTTGTTGTCAATGTAAATAACATGGGTCGTAAAGGAAAAAAGCTGTCAAATGTCACTCTCTAATGAGTGGGGGTATAATTAGAGAAACATTTTATGAACCATGTTTTGGATGTAAATCCACCGAGACATTTACTTAACAACAATGTTGACAACATTTATTAATACTTTATTTTCTAGGGTAAAATTTTGGAAACATAGCATATCCTTCTCCAACAAGTGGATTAAGATATTTCTCCAATTTATGATAGTTAAATTTGTGATTTTCAACATGCAAGCTTTAGTGAGTATGTTAAAATTGGAAATTTAACTATTGAGAACGGAGAAATATCAAAAAACATGAGCAAACTGAAGGATTAATATTGTTTCTACAATGACTTTTATTGTGTTTTAGGTGCAGATTCAATGGTTCAGCATGGCTGTCAACATTACTTGCACCATCTCAAAGCCTAGTAATGATGACATCAAAATAGACTTTATGAATGAAAAGTAACATTGCGGGAAACATCATGCAGAAACCAACGTGTGGATTAAAATAATACATATTTTTAACCAACTGTGTTAACACACTAAGAATTGGAGAAAATATTTTCACAGTTTATCATTGTTCTCTGTCAGCTTTTACAAATATTTCTGTATAAAGATTTCCAAAAGTTTAGATTTGATCTGCACTGAAGAGACTGTTGAAATATGCATATGCAGAAACTAAATAAACAGTTTCTGTGGTATTTTGTTATTTATTACCACTGGGTCAATGCCTCTGCTGGTGGACTGTTTGTCCCCAAATATATATTCACTAACCCAGTCAGTAGCCAGTACTTCTGTGCAGCACAAAAACACCATTTTATTTTGAAACTTGCAAATATCTAAAATTTAACCAAATTTTTTTCAAAACTAAGGACTATCTCCCTCTTGCATAGCTCTGTCTTTAGCTGAGTTTTGCTTTACTATTCAGATTTTCTTGATGATTTGTTCTCTATCAGCTTTCTTTTACACATATTTCGGTATGTGGATTTCCAAAAGTTTTGATTTGATCTGCACAGAAGAGACATAAGTAGTCAAAATGTGCATTAAGGGAGTTTGAGTGTCAGATTTCTGAAGCATCCATTATCCTCGGGTTTTATCCATTTAAACAAGGTTAATTTTTTTTATACATGGATCATATTTTCTTGGTCATAGTTAACTTTAAAATGCATAAAGTAGACAATGAATGAAATTTTATGAACTTCTAATTATATTTTCATATATTTTAAGTCATATAAACAGCTAATGAAAATTGAAGGAAAACTCTAGAGAGAACTGTTTCCTGCCAAATTTTTGACGTCGTATATCTCTGAAATTCTTACATGGATTTTCAAAATTTTTTGCTCATGTTGTTCTATTAGCAAAGTTCTTCAAAATAAAAGGTCAACATTTTAATTCTAATTACAACATTTCTGACACTCGTTCTCCCTTAACTAAATTATTGTTATGTTATTTCTTTTCAATGGGAAATTTTAATCTTTCATCACAATTAATATAAAAGTAATGTCTATTCTACCTCAGATAAAGGCTTTGCATCTTCAATACTTACGTAAGTTAGAATCTGAGGGATCATTCATCAAAAACGGCCCCTTACATGTAATGTTGTCTTTTGTCAGTTCTACATAAATGTTGTATTTACCATACTGTTTAAAATGTGTAGTGAGATTATGTTCCCTGTTAACATAAAAGTAAATGTTGTAGTCATGGTAACAATGCATACATAAAGTCCATTCAGTTTTTGATCTTCTGAAATAATTTAAATGGAAACATCCAAAATTAAACTCTGATGTGACAATTTAACAATAACTGCAAGTATACTGTGAGTATCCGATTGTTTATAATGGTCAAAGATGTGGCAAATCATATATCAGTCGGATATTTTCAACCATCAAATTTACACTCTAATCACCTACAGGTACACCCTAAACATAAATTGTATGGGTTCTGGTGCCAAGTAAACCCCCACTTTTACCAAATTTTTACAAAGTCTTGTTAAACAGGAAGTTTATGTCGAAAAGCATGAAAAGCTTACAACACAAAACTAAAAATTTCAAATAAATCTCTTAACACAGAGCAGAAAATTTAAATATGAACATTTTTCATTCATGTAATCATATTTCATATTTTGATATCACAGTAGAAAATATGGTTTATTTCTATGAAAAATAGTATAAAGAATAAACACTTGGAAATAATGTCTGTATAGCAATCTGCTTTTTTGACATTGTATAACTTGACAATCACTACATTTTGTACAAAAAGGAGGGTCGTACAGGAGGGTACCGTGCACGGGCGTTTGAGAAATAAAATGTCACAACACGAGGAACAAAAATAAGAAATTGGCTTGCACGATGTACTTTTTTGGTTTGCACGAAACACGGCAAATAACAACCCTCCAACACGGCAACACATGAAATAATAAACAGCTCCGCAAAGTCGCATGATACGCCCGTCTTCACCCCTTCAAAACTTTAAGTGATTTAGGTAAAGGATTCTCAATCTATAACTGCCTAGTTGAGCTTGACACCTCTTTAACAAATCAATCTACAAAGTTTAAAGTGAGCTGATCAAATTTCACGAAAAAGTACACATATCGTGAGGCCATCATATCCAGTACCTCTACAAAGTTTGAAGTGAATTGGCAAAAGGATTGTTGAGTTAGAGCGCGACATGTAAACTAGAGGCTCTCAAGAGCCTGTAT